>JACERP010000233.1:0-148906 GCA_014080715.1 Scenedesmus sp. NREL 46B-D3
TCGCTACATGCCCAACAGCTGCAGGCTGGTTACTGCTTGCTGACACTTCAAGTGACCTGGTGTCTGTCCTGGCACTGGCACCTCACCGGCACTCCGAGGGGTGCTGCTGTCTTGCCTACGCCAGGATCACCACATTTTACCTCGGCATTACCACAGTTGCTCCACAGGCGCCGGGTGGCTGCCCAGGTGCTGGCGAGTGACCAGTTCCTGGCTCACTACTGACTGCCTGTCATTTTCCCGCGTCCTCCCCTGTTTGTAACGAACTACACATCCACCTGAGCTGCGACGCAAGATTGCTTTCTGGAACAGCTTGAAGCATGCCAAAGCATCGTGTAGGCCTTTGGTGGATCAAGAGACCACATTTGCCTGCTGCTGTCCTCTGCCACATACACGCCCAGCACTGAATGTTTGTAGCAGGCTCACAGCCATGCAGAGCATGCAGCGTCTGAAAACTGCAGTATCATGTGCATCACCACGCAGCCGTTGCGGGCTAACACCTTGTCCAGCCAGTTCTTATCCAGCAAACCGAGCCCCGTTGCCTGCAACCCGCCATACGTGAGTCGTGCACGCACACGAACACCGTAGATCCCTTTGAAAACGCCCAACAAGTCAATGACCGGCTGGCAAATGTCGTTGCGCAGATGGGCTCCTCCAGGCCAATCCTTGGTCCTCCACATGCAGCCAGCCTGCTGGCAGCAGGTGGTGCATCGCTCAGTACCTATATTACTGCGCCTTTTGGTCAGCTATGGGATTTTGTAGTACTTCATGACCCTGTACTGCTCTTCAAGCTGCTGCTTAGTCATATAGCCTGTTCTGCTTGTGCCTCCTCCAGCAATGGCAATGGCAATGGTGATGCCTCCTCCAGCAATGGCAATGCATGCATGCACGTGCCTTCCATGTGCAAGTAAAGGTGCATGGATGTCCCAACGGGTCCGTCCAGGGTATTGCACATGGTCTTCTGCAATGCGTTGATGTGCAGGCTGGACGTTGCAGGGCCACGCGGCTGCTCGCTGCAGCTGCTGCTGGACCTGGCAACAGAACCTCGCAGGCACCTGACTCAGTCACCAGGTGCTGCTGCACGCGCTTGCACGTGTAAAACAACCATGGTGAATCGTCACCGTGGTGCAGCTGTGGAAGAATCGGGAATGGAGCTGCAGCATGCACAGCAACAGCAACGGCCTTGCGATAGCACGTCTACTTTGACCGCAACATTGGAGCAGCGCAGCAGCTATGTGTTGACTTCGCTGCTGATAAAACTCCTCACCTTCTTATTGGTCTTAATGACGTTCTTACGGCGTTACTCTTATGCTGCAGGCTCTATGATGCCCTGAATGCACGTGATGTAGCAGCAGCAGCGGCCTGCTTGGCTGCTGATGTGGCATACGAGAGCCTGGCCCTGCTGGACAGCTTGACAGGCCAACATGTGAGGAAACAGGCTCTCCCATCTCAATTTCAGGGTGGGAGTGAGACGCAGTTTGTGTGAGCCGCGCGCATTGCACCCAAGCTGCCTGCTCTTGGAGAAGTTCACAGCAGAACTTTGGCAGAAGGGTGGTTGGCGTGCCGGCCAACCGTGTAGACATGGATGTAGACATCCATGTTAGCAGACCCGTGCCTTGTTGTACCTTCATTAGCTTGCATATACAAAGGGCTGATACACCATGCTGTGCGCTTCAGCTATGGTCTGTGTGAGGCTTGTGACACAAGTCACTCAGCTGCAGCTCAGGCGCTAAGCCGCTCTCCTGTGTGTGCGCATTGCTGTCTGCTGTCAGGCAGTGTCCAAGTTCTACGCAGACTCTCTGGCAGTAGTGCCACGCGAAGCTGCCTTTGAGCTGGAGCAAGCAACAGGCACAGCAGGCAGCACAGTTACAGTGGTGTGGTGAGGACTGCCAGGCTTGGTCATCAGCATAAGTTTGTAGTTGTGCATGCGGCTGTACATGCTGCCAGGTGCTGCACTGCAAGAAACACTGCCAAGCTGACCTTGTTGCAGCTGTGGTAGCATCTGTTCGCTGGTTGCACGTGCATCGTTTGTGTGCTGCGTCTGCAGCACCTACAGCTGTGCACGTACTCACAACACCCCACCCCTCGTTGGGCTGTTATACACCTCTCCATCACTTTCACTGATGCAGGCGCTTGGTGCTAGCCAGCAACCAAGCTCTCCTGAGCAGGGGCATCGCCCTCTACACCTTGGAACCTGGCAGCGGCCTCATTTCGAGTGTGACGGAGTGCCACGAGCACCCGGTGAAGCTCAGCCACAGCCAGCTGCTGCTGGTGCGCCCGTTGGTGGCGGGACTCTCAGGGCCGCTGCCGGCAGTGCTCCCAGCCGTACAGGAAGTCAGCAGGTTGGTGAACAGTCTGCAGTAGCTGTTGATGTGGCGCGGCGGTGTGCACGCAGCTAGTGGTTGTTGCCGTTGTCGCAGCCGTTGGTGGGCCTGCAGGCAGTGCCTCTTTCTGTGCAGGGCTCCTGGCTTGAAGCTAGGGGGCGGGTGAATCATTGTGGTTGAAGTGATGCTACGTTGTGCACAGTCAGCTCCTGCTGGTGTAGCTGATGGGGGCAAGGCTAGCAGGGAAGCTTCCCACAGGGTTGCCAGCCGCGCAGGGTCAGCAGGTGCTGCAATCATCAACTGTGCAGCAGTGCAGTAGTGCAGCAGCCTCACAGCTAGGGTCGGCACTGCTGAGTATCAAGCTTCATGCATGCTGCTGTCGGCCATGGCAGTTGTCAGGCAGGCAGTTCAGCAAGCCTGCAGCACAGACACCCTACATAGATACGTGTTGTGTCGGACAGTCATTGGGCACCCGCCAACCACTTGCCTGCCCTGCTGCTTCGCCGCGGCGGTTGCTGCATTATGCAGGGGCTTGCAGCAGGGTGTTGATGCGCTGCTGCAACCGCTGGCGGGCTTGTTAACACCACCCAGCATAACTGGCATTGACGGCAGCGGCAGCAACGGCAGCGGCAGCGGCAGCACTGTCAGCAGCAGTACCTTCAGTAGTAACCTCAGCAGCAGCAGCAGCAGCAGCAGCAGCAGCAGCAGCAGCAGGAGTTCACAAATGCAACCTGCTGCAGCAGCACCCAGCGCTTCACCAGCAGCTGCACGCAGCCAGCTGCAGCCCATGCAGCAGACGGCAGCAGCGTCAGCAGCGCAGCAAGCGTCAGCGCGTGCAGCAGCAGCAAAGGCACGGCGACTGTCCGCGGCAGGTGCAAGTGCAGGTGCAGGCTCTGGTACTGCGAATGACAGCCAGACTGCAGCAGGCAAGGCAGCAGCAGGCATCGGAGCGGCAGGCGCACAAGCAACGGGCGGTGCAGCAGCGCCGGCAGACTTTTCAGGCTTGTGGGTGAAAGATGCGGCACGTTCAGATTCACGTGGGTAGCCGCAGGTTCATCACCCGCAGAGTTCGCGGCAGAGTGTCGAGATGAGGGTTCCCGGCTCAATCAGCTGCTGATTTGTTGCTGTAACGGACACATCCCTGCTGCTGCCTGCTATCAGCCGCATGCCTGTGTGCTGCTGTCAGGAGGCTGTCCCCGGCCTGTCAGGAACGCAGGCTGCTCTCACTGTGTGATTTTGCCACGCTGCTGGTGTCTGCTGCTTTTTATTAGTCTGTTTCTGTGTGTGTGCATGCGTGCTGTGCTGCCATGGGGTGACGAGGCTACGCTCGACATGTGCTTAGCGGGTTAGGCATGCAATGCTGCTCCTGCCGATCACAGTATGCTGCTGCTGCTGCTGCTGCCTGCTGCCTTTTCTGTGTGGCGGTTGTGTGCTACCTGCCAGGGGGTTATGAGGCCATGCTTGATGTGCTGGGGCTGTCTAGCATGCAAAAGATGACAGCACGGCTCATCGAGGGCATTGAGATACAGCAGGTGCGCTGCAGCTTTTGTTTAGCTGTGTTTACGAGATGAGCTGAAGGAGGGCGAGGTGCTTGCTTGTTTTGCTGGTGTCAGCATGCCCTTCCACACAATACGTGTCTCCTATCCTGTCAGCAAAGGAGCGTGTTTCGTACCACAAGTGGCTTGAGCATGCAAGTCAGTGACTGGATGTCACGTGTGGTTTCAATGGGACCCGCTGGGACACGGCCGTTATTACAGAAACTTTCAAATCCTCCTGCGCACCCAGTTGGCATGCGCTCCACAGGTCACAACAAACCTGGATCATCTGAACTGTATTTGCTGCTGAAACCACCATGACTATGGGGACCACGTGTTTCCGGCATGTTGTGACGTGCTGCTGCGGACTGCCTTCATGTTCTTTGCAAGCTGTGCGCTGGGCCCCACTGCAGCGGACCACGCTGCTCTGAACCGTGCCACTGTGCTTCGCCCGCTGCTCTGCTGCTGCTGCCGCTGCTGCAGACTGCATCCAAGTTCATTGTTAACTTCGTGACAGTGGTGCCGTTCTTCAAGGTCACCGAAGAGGTGCCCCTGAATGGTGGCAGCACCCAGCAGCGACGGCGGGACCTTCGGCAGGGGCGGCAGACCGCAGCAGCACGCAGCGTGAGCTCACCGGAGCAGCAAGGCGTGCTGGTGGAGATGAGCTGGGGGGCTCCGTTGGAAGGTGAGGGGGACGTGCTATGAGTCACAACGCGTTTACGGGTTTTGCTGTGGTGATAGGTTTAACTTGGAGCTGCCAAGGATGTGCTCATCGCTAAGCCGGCTCGCTTTCCAGCAGCTGCCGCCTTTGGAGTTACAGCCAGTGGTGCATGCGGCGCCGTTGCTGCCCTTGCTGCTGCATGCACCTTGACCGGGTCAGTTTCAGCATCTTTGCTAAACACACCCTCCCAGTTTGAATTACGTCCTGTCACAGGCTGAGTGATGCTGTATCGCACACGTCACATGTGCAGGGCTCATGTCGACGTCAAGCTGCCGTACTCTGTCGCTGCTGCTGCTGCTGCTGTTTCTGCTGCTGCAGGCAGCTTGACAGAGCTGTACTCCCTTCTGCCTGACGGCTGCCTAGCTGTGGCAGCAGAGACGCGCGTGGGTCCCCAGCAGGCCAAGGCCGTGACAGTGTACCGCCGCTCTGCTGGCAGCAGAGACGCGCTGCTGGCTGACAGCAGGCGGCGCAACGGCAGCATGGCGGATGTGCTGCGGAAGCAGCAGGATCAGCGCTGAACGTGTAGTAGCACCGCTTTACAAGCGCAGGCGCAATGTACAAATGTCATGCATGGTCATGACCATACGGTCATGATGTAATGGCTGCATTGCATCTGACAACATAGTGCATGGTATTGGTAGAACATACCCTTGATGGCAGCCTCCACAGTTTGGATGTTACATGACGGGAACATCGCTCCAAAACTCCAACTTGTGGTTACCATGGTTTGTGTGCTCACTTAGCCGGCCATTGGGCAGAACCGCCAGCGAGTAAACAGAAGAAGTGATGTTTCAACAAGTGCTCAGCACAAGGTTTGTGACAATCACTGTTGCATCTGGTGCAGCCGAGCTGCTGGGTGGCGACTATATAAAGCCATCACTACTGTCAGTCAATGCTGCTGTCACAACGACGGGCTCCGCAGCACGTGTTGTCACAACTTGACGATCCAGACTTGCTCTAGGGCACTGTGCTCTGGCAAACCAATACCAGCACAGACGCTAACATACTGCAGCTGATGCCTACAAATGAACACATGATGCATACCTGCACTTGCATGCTAAGCCACCAATGCGCATTCTGCTGGACAAATGGCATGCACCATGTACTGCCGTGCACCTGCGATCTAAAGCCCTGGAATGCGCAAAAGCAAAGCAGATGACTGAAAGCACATGAAGCAGAACTAAGCATGCATGCCTTACAACGTCGGCTCTTGACAAGACACTATGTAGTATACACAGCCATGCACGAAGGCAATGAGCACCACACCATCACTTCGCATGCAGTTCATGGGCTCCCAGCAAATGGCGCGATTTACTGTGCCAGCATGACGGTGACGGGGAATGCCATCACAACAGGCGGACACGGTCAAAAATCCGGCCAATTCTATTCTGTGCTTGAGCAATCAGAGGCCTGCCAGCAGCCAACCTCACCCAAAATACACAGCAACACAACAAGTGTACAACACATAACACACCACAACCAGTCCCTGGTACACGCCTAAGTACACCAGCCAGCACATGCTGAGCAGTTCACGTGCTCTGGCGCTGCCCTCAGCTACCAACAGGTACCGCACACGATCATACACATGTACTATACATGCTGCTCAGCAGAGCTGCTGCCCGCAGGCCCTCGTCGTCTTTGCCTGCTGCCCACCCGCGCCCACGCTCCCTATCCTGCTGCACGTTCTCCACCATGCTTTGAGCCCGATTCAGCCCAGACTGCACCAGCAGCCAGACCATGAAGTACAGCATGTATGCTGCCGTGGCGACCCCCACCACCAGCATCACCACGGCAAGCACGGCGCCAAACGCTATGCAGCACTCCCCGCCCGACGCAGCTAGGCACTCCCCCAGCAGCGGTGCGCCGTTGCCGTTGAGCTGCAGGCCAGGCAGTATGCAGCGCGGGACACAGGAGCGGCGGCATGATGTTGGGTATGTTGTGCAGGCGCCATGATGCAGAGCTCGATGCGCAAACCACAGCTGGACCAAGTACGGTATCGCACGCCAGCATAGACGAACTGCAGCACACACAAGCAGCCCCCGGCCTCTGCCCAATGAAGCTGGTGATGACAATGATAACGCTGCCTCCCACCACAAGGCACCGCGCAGGAGTACACAGCATCCGGGGTTACTGCAGCACACTGGGACTGCCCTTCGCCTCTGCTTGGTGCACCCTGGCCGTGATTCCCACCTCCAGGCACCACATGCAGGAGTACACAGTGTCCGGGAAGAACCAGCCTGCTGAACTGCAGACGGCGGACAGCAGCACAGCACGGCAATGCACAACATGTTGCTGACAGCGCGTGCCGCCCATGTTGTTGGGTACGCATGCAACAGCGACCACAGCCTGCATGACCCAGCATCGAACATCACATTGCACCACATGATCCATTGCTTACATGTTTGGTGAAGCACATGCGTGCATGTGTGATGTGTTGGATGAAAGCACGCACGACCATCCCGTGCTTGTGCTGTTGCACGCACATGCACACAGCTGCAGCTGCTTCCACGCCTGCCTAGCCTCACCTCCGCACGACCTTGCGCACAGCAGCAGCAGGCTCATACACAGCCCCACAACGCCTAGCATCACCACACCATTCAGCAGGTGGATGATTGGGTAAGGGCATATACGTTCCAGCTGCCGCTGCTGCTGCTGCCGCCACTGCGGCTTGGGTCAGGGCTGGGGCCAGGACTAGGGCTCGGGCCGACGCCGCCGCCCCCGCCGCTGCTGCTGCTGCCGTCAGCAAACATGCGTTTGTTACTGGTATGAAGCCCAGCGCCGTGATGCATGCTGCCATTACCAGCATGAACATGACTGCAAGCGTGACCTGCACAGCATCCAAGGCGCAGCGGAAAGAGGAGGAGGCGGCGAGGAGCGGCAACCTAAGCTAATGCATAAGCACAGCAAGCGCAGGGAGGGTGATGCAGACATGGCAGGCCTTATGAGTGCACGCATCAACGGCGGTGCTCAGCAGAGCCTAGCACCAGCATTTGGCAACCTCCTGCAGGGCAGGTGCTGTTGCTGTGCCTGCCGCTTGAGCACTGCCGCTGCGTGCACTCACCTGGTGCCCAAGGACTGAGGCCCACCACAGCCGCTGGTAGCGGTACCTGCAGGTAAATAGCAGACAGTGCAGTGATCAAGTGCAATCTAGGAGGATCATGTTGTGCTGCTGCAGACCTGCCGCAGAGCACATGAGGTACCTGACCCCCGACACAAGTTTTAACTTCTGCTACTGTTCTTCACAGGCTGTGCTGTATCATGCGCTGCATTTGCAAGCACCAAGTGCAGGAGCATGGACTTGCCACCCACTGCTCTTGGCGGACCGATTTGCCTGACAATGCTGCTCGCCGCCAGCACTGGTTCCTGAAGACGGCACCTGCTGCAAGCTCTGCTGCCTGCAAGCCATGCTCTCCACAAGCTCCGTGTCCTGCAAGTGCTGCTTCTTGCAGGCACTGCTTTCCTGCAAGCTCAACTGTAACGCGCCAACCTCCCACTGGGTATGTCACTGGTGCTGCGCCGCTGCACCTGTTGGTTGCGCTCTGCTGCCTGCATTGCTTCGGCCCCTGCACGCGTTGCTGAAAGGCGCACCTGTACTTGCAAACTTCGCACTGGTAGAAAGCATCTGCCCTGTGGTTTGTCTCTCGCCACTGCTGCAGGCACTGCCTGTGCACAAATTTGCTGCTGCCACTGCACATGCAGGGGCATATGAGAGGATTGCTTGTGTCTTGGCTGTCTGCTGTTTCCTGCTCAAAGCATATCCTGCAAGCACAACAGCAACAACACAGAACCATGCTTCAATATCTTGTTTGAGTGCCTCCATGAGCCAGCCATGAGCCAGCGCAGCGGCTGAGGTGAGCACAGCAGCAAGAGGGAGTACCTGTGCTGGAATGCAAGTACTATAACATCTGGCCGTACCTGCAGGTGCCAATAGCCTTGTCGTTGTCAAGAGCTGAGCTGCAGGATAAGGATCTGTGGGAGGGGCATGATGCCAGGCCAGCAGGTGCTGTGGTTACTGTCACCTCTGGTGCTGCAGCAGGCCGCTGGAAGCCCGGCTGAAGCAGTGGTGCTGATTCCTCGTCTCGTTGCAAAGCACCGTCTAGAGGTGTTTCGCATGCTGATGCTGCCTTCTTGTCGTCTCTGCTGCCCGTCATGCTTCCTACGAGCTACTCCGGGAGCTGAAAAGCGAACAGCAATTGTATTTGCCGGTCGAAGTAGCTGAAGCGCTACAGTATCTTAGTGCTTTACAGGTCTGACGAAAGAAGGTCACTTTCAGCTTGCTGCTGATGCTGTGTTGAAAAAGAAGGTGCACATGCATGCAAGTTGCGGCATCTAGCAAAGCCTGCCTACAAGGCTCAAGCACTCGTATGCAATGAACCTCTAGTGCGGCTCCGTTGACAATTTGTCAGGATGTGTCAGATCTTGCAGTAACTGCTACGTCCTGCTGTTCAGGTAAAAGCAGCTCGCAGATTCATCAGCAACAACATTGCAGTTATCAAAGTTACTGGATAGCGTAAGGCGTTATAAAAAAGCAATTTTTGCTGCGGCTGCGTCCAGTTGGTTCCCATACACAGTTGTTGAGACCGGTGTCTGGTGACACCGATTGGAGAGCGACAATGTCCGAAAGCAGCCATGAGCTGCTGATGCAGTCAGTGACTTGCAGTTGCAGTTGGAGCCAGCTGTGCTGCATGCTGAACAGCAAACACGGTGACTTCTCCAATTATTGGAGCGTGACAGTACCACTTTGAAAAATTACATGAGATAAGCCATGCACACAGCTCACACTTTGCATACGACAGACAAAGCATGACATGATGATTGATGTGCCTCCTAGACTCTCATCAGTCACCATTCCCGTGATCCAAAGTTTGGACTTGATCATACCAACAGTCACAAACCCGGGCAAGAGCAGCCATGGAGTGGGTCTCGCCTGTGGATGGTTGAATACAAAATCGGCCTGCATGGCATCAAATGGCAAAGCAAAACGAACAGCTGCAACACAGCACAACAGCGCCAGCACAGGCGGCTGTCAGTTGGCAGAGGTGCCGTGCACAAGCAGTTGCCCTAGCTTGCTGAAATGCACAGGGCACCTGCACCCCACCTTGACTTGTGAACAAAGCACGCGCCTGAATGTTGAGCATACTCTAGATATGATTCCAAGTGTCTAAAACCAGCAGCACAAGCACTGAAACCACAGCTTCCCTGCTGTAATTCAGACACTGCTACAACAGCGCACATGCCGCTGAATCTGCCAGCAGCTTGCTTGCAGCGCTCTAATGGCTCACAACGATGCTTCACCACAGTCAGCAGGGCTGCTGAACCAACATAGCTCAACTCATGCAGCTAGTGGGAGAGGATCACGTGGCAGAAGGTACATTAGACAACTCCCTCCTGCCCTTCCTTGTCCACTGAGCTGGACTCCTTCACAGAACAGGACACTGTCGAAGCCACCATGTGCCAGTCAGCAAGCGTCCAACCACACATTATCACTTTGCATGCATGTTTGCTAGATGATTGCAGCAAAGCAGACCTTGGCCGCCACACGTTGCACCATGCACAGTTGCAAACATACCAAACATCGGCAGCAATGTGACCGCAGCCCTTTTTGTCGCTGTGAAGGCCCAATTCATTTTAGTGTAGTGCAAGTACCATGCTACAACCTTCTCCTGCAGGCTTGATGCTCTGTCTCGGACCCCACACCAACAATGGAGCCGCATGTCATGCCATGTTGATCAACTCAACTCCTGCCAGCCAACCGCAGCTCCAAATCAGTACCCATACTGCACCTGCTCTGCGCTGCTGCCGCTGGCACGCCGCTGCCTGCCGCTGGCCAGGGTCCTGTTGTAGTAGATAGTCAGCAGCTTGAGCTGAGAGGTGGACAGGCTGGACAGATAGGGGGTTAGCCTGCAGCAGGCATAAGAAGCAGGCAACACGTCCACCCCATACAGCATGTACTGCACAGGCAAAAGAGCATAGGCAGATAACACCACATTATGAGCAGTGCAACCATGCATCACTGGCAAGCGAAATGGTGTGGCCTCTGAGCCACGCAGTCCAGCTGTCACTGTCATGTGTGTCTGCTGCTGCTGTAGGAGGCGGGAGCTGTTGCCGCGCTATCAGCCACATACTCACCCTTCGCCTGCCGCAATCCACAGGTCACCAGGCAGAACACGACCGCCTTGCGCACGTCAGGCCGTGCATGGTTGAAGGCTGCGATCAGCCCGGGCAGCAGCTGCGTTGGTGCAATGGACAGCACCTCCAGGACGGCATCTGACGGCACACCAGCTGCAGCCAGCCACGCAGAAGCAAGGGACACACAGCAGGTGTTGACGAGGGGATCACGTGCCAGCGCATTCGAGCATGCACGACGGCGACGCTGCCGGCAGAGTCACACGATGCAGCCCTATGCAACAACGGGTCCTGGCCCATCAATGCATGGCCTTCTGTGTCTGAAACGCGGTGCAAAAGCTATACAAACAACTGGCAGGAGCCATCAGCAAAGGCCCCTCTGTCGGCCCATCACAGACTAGTTAAACAGCCAAGCTGCACAAATGATCCACGCAGCCAAGCCCCGCACCTGCAAGCACCGTACGGTGGCGCACAGCACCTCCCCGTCCACTGCGGTGCCGCTGGCTACTGCACTTTCGCTGGGGAGCTTGTGGGCCAGGATGTCCGCGCAGCGCAGCGGCGGCATCACCACCATCAGCACCTCCAGCGCCTGCTGCGCTGCCATCAGCACCTGGCAATATGACGGCACGAGCACAGGGAGAAGGGCCAGACATCTTGAACCTTTGAACCGTGCAGCATTGTGTGGTTTTGGGAGAAACATGTTGTTAGAACTGGATTGACTTACGTGCGTTGCTCCACCTAGGCAAGTGCTGACGCATGAACAGCAGCACCTGAACAGATGTGGCGCCCACCACAGCTTGACGTCGCCCCTGCAACACGCGCGCTGACATGTCGCTTCCTGTGTGCCTCACCTCCCTGCTCTCATCAGCGCAGCCCTGCAGCAGCGGTTGCAGCACCACGTCCAGCATCGGCTCAAACAGCTCAGCCTGGTGCCGCGCGAGGCTCAGCACCAGCAGGAATGCCAGCTCACGGATGGCCTCGCCGCTGTGCTGTGCGGCTGACAGCCCTGCCAGCAGCACCTGCAGCACCGCCAGGCAGCGCAGTGGTAGCACTGTAAGCGAGCCGTCCACTGACCTTGCTCATACAGGACTATCACCTCGCAAGCAGTTGCCCATGTACACAGTCTGGTATAGATCGCACCAACACACCCTTTGCGCCAGCCTCCGTTCACCTTTGAGAAATTGTCCACCCAGGCCTGCTTGCACATGGTGCCTGCACATGCCGCCAGCTCAGCCAGCACATCCTCCCCCGGCCTGCTCTGCAGCCGGTGCACCAGCACCGTCAGGTGCCGCGCCTGGCTGCCTGCATCGCCAGCCGCCGCAGCCGCCGCAGCGGCTGCAGCTGCAGCGCCTATCGCTGGGTCGCGCCCTGGGCTGACGGGTGCAGCGTTTATGAGGCTCGACCCACCCAATGCGCCGGGCACCCCACCAGACGCTGGCGCAAATCCAGCACCCGCACCTCCGCGCAGGCTGCTGTTGGCGCTGCCGACGCTGCTTGCAGTCTCAGCTGCTGCTGCCACGGCCCCAACAGTGACCACAGAGTGCCCTGCCGCACCTCCTGCCACATGCTGCTCGAAAGCCGCTGCCGGCAGGGGCCGCCCCAGCACATCCCGCAGCGCTGCTTCAGCAGGAACCCCAGGGCTGCTCGCCACGCTGTGGATCTCACCAGGCTGGTGCTGGTAAGCCTGTACCGGCTGCTGCTGGGTGTGGCTGCTGTGCGTGCCTGCTGCTTCCGCTGCTGCTGGCAGCTGCCTGTGAGACGAGCGGGCATGGTTGTGGGACACTCCTAGCTCTGCAATGCCTGCTGTGATGCCATGCAGCCCTGCTGCATCAGCAGCAACGCCTGCGCCACCCACAGAAGCAGTAGTAGACAAGTCCATTGAGCTGCTTGTGCTGGCTGCACCTCCAGCAGTGCCCCAGTCGCCCCTGTGTGCCCAGGTTGCTACATGCTCCGCATTGCTGGCGGTCGCTGATGCTGAATGGTCGACAGCTTCCTCTGCTGCTGCTACCTCTGCTGCCGCCGCCGCATCTACTATTGCCAGGCTGCGCCGTACTGCCTGGACCTCTTGAGAGGAGGCCTGCGACAGGCATGTAAACACCTGCAGTGCAAGGCACACCGTACAACAGCAGCCAGCAGCAGCTGTGTGGGGCGCTGTCACGCCTGCCAGTGCACAGCAGCCTGCTATGCATCATGAGCATGTAACAGCTGGAGCCTTGCACACCATTACGCAATAGGCACAGATCGACATACTTTGTTCCCAGAGCAGACAAACACACAGCCTGCAATACTTGGTGTACAGCAGACAGGCAGAATGCACATGCACAGCTAAGCAGTGCCCCAGTTGAGCGGCTCACCGAGTGCGGGTCTATGCTGTACATGGTGCCCAGTGCACGGCCTGCCATCTGCCTGATGTTGGGGTTCTTGTCCAGCAGCAACGGTATGTTGCGGCTGATCCACTGTCTGCATGGTTCAGACGACAGAACTTGTTGTTCTAGGGAAGCCACTGATGCACCATAATATCCTCTGCAAAGCATGCCCGTGAAGCTGGTGGTTCAATCAAACGTGCATTGGAACCACATGTTACAAGCTGCTGTGCACTAATCTCAATCATGTGCCAGCCAGTGCAGCAGACAGCCGCCGCCCCTCACCTCATGTGGTGGCTGTTGGCGCTGGGCATGCCTGCCACCTTGGTCTCTCCAAGGAACAGCACGCAGAACTCCATCACGCTCACGCGCGCTGCAGGCTGCTTCATGGCCTCCAGGCTGCGGTTCAGCGCTATCAGCAGGCTGTCTGCACCTAGCCGCAGTGCACATGCTGCTCAAAGAACAAGAGGCGGTGTAGCAGTACGCAGCATTGCCAGAACTAGTTATTGTTGTTGGTCGAAGGCCCGGCGCTTCCAGCATGGCATGGCTGTAGCTCGAAGTACAGTGCTGCCTTTCATTTGCAAGCAGAAGGCATCATCAAAGCCACAACAAGTCACAGATGCACCCCAGCCTGCCCACCCCAAACCATGTCACAGCCCGACACTAGCAGGCAGCGACAACAGAAGCAGAACAAACATGCCCACCTTGCAGTGCCCCCTCTGCTGCTGAGCGCACTGCCTGCTTTGGCGCGCAGAGCTTGAGGAACAGCAGCGGCATCAGCTTCTCGAGGGAGGGCTCCACCACATGCGCCGCTGTATTGAGGCACACCGTGAGCGTGGCAAGCGCCGCTAGAGACACCTGGGAGTGCCAGTTGGAGGCGTGAGGCAGGTGCGTGTTGATGTGCAGCAACCGAAGTTTGCATTGTGCAGGTTGCAGCAGCAGATGCCGCAGAGGTTCAGCAATGTACGCAACCCTGCATGCAGGTGACATCACACAGTAGTCGCCATCAGTAGGTTCTAGCAGCCCCATAGCACAACAACGGTACCAACATTGCCCACCTTGAAGTGTGGGTCATCCACTGCTGCCAGCAGCTTTGGCAGCACCTTCTCCACCTCCAGGTAAGACTCAGCAGAGGCGCTAGCGTCAGCCTACAGCAGCAGCAGCAGCAGCAGCAGCAGCAGCAGTCGGCATCGCACCAGTGTTCGGCAGAGCCAGGGGCTCCTGTCTGCTGGCATGCACAGCTTGCAGCACAGCCTGTGCAGCATGGTCTCCTGCACAAGGGCAATGCTGCAGCACAGCACAGCAGCCTTGCAATGCCCCACGCTCCAAGACGCCTGCAACCTAAAATCAAGGAAGCAGTAGCTGCAGGCCGCACCTGTCTGTTCAGCACCTCTGCCAGTGTACTGATCTTGTCCACCCTGTCCTTCCAGTCCTTGGGGTTTGACTGAACTCCAGCAATGGCCCGTGCAAGCGTGACTGGCCGCTGCTGCGCTCCACCCGCTGCCAGCGAGGTCGCCATGCTGAGCACGCTGGCGCTGCTCGCCTGTGCTGCCAGCTGCTGCTGGTACTGCTGCTGCTGCTGGTCGCGCAGGGTGTTGAGCAGCTGCAAGTCGTCCGTGGCAGACGCTGCACGAGACAGGCTGCCGCAGGCAGCTGCATGCTGATAGCCATGGGGAAACTGTTTTGGTTGTTGGAATAGCCTGTTGTGACGCAGCACAATATCAGATGTCAATGGAGAGAAGCAGTGCATGGTGTCCGAGACGCATTCCATGCACAGACAGCCAAGGCAACCAGCCTGATGAACCTCAGAGCTGCACGTGCTGCTGCAGCGGCGTGCAAACAGCTGCACACGCCGCGCTCGCACCTGTTTGCAACACCAGAATGGCCAACGCCCCTCCCATCACCAGCAGCACTGTTCGCTGCGCTGTTGGCGACAGATGCTTCAGACTGGGCACAGCTCTCGGGAGAGTTGGGCAGCGAAGGCTGCTGCTGCCGACTGGCACCGTGGCCGCCTGCTGCTGCTGCTCCATGCTGCCTTGCGGCGGGCGGCGACTCTGGCTGCTGGTACAGCACCCGCTGTGGCATGACGCTTGTGCGGCGGCGGCCGCCAGCAGCTGCTGCCGCTGCTGCTGCCGGCCCTGCTACTGCAGCAGCTGGCTCATAGCCAGCTGCGCCTGCCTCGTACACGGCTGGGCCAGGCACACGCATCGGCATGCCTGCAACAGACTTCCGGCCTGGCCCTGCCCCACCTGCTGCAGCAGCTGCTACGCTGCTAGCTGCTGCTGCACCTGCTGGCAACGATGAACGCTGGTAGGTGCCTGTGTTTCTGCCTGACAGGGGTGGCTTGGCTGGAGGTGGACCCATGCAGTCAGCATCTGCAAATGGGCCGCGGCTGGACGCTGCTGTGCGCAGGGGCCTGCTGCTGGTTGGCCGTGACGGCTGCACCACGGCAGGTGCTGCAGGTGCAAGTAAGACGGCAAATTAGGTATGTCGTATCACCCCCCTGGCTCACGTGCAGGCACTCTGTGACAGCCATCACTGTCATTTATGTGCAGCTGTGGCACACTCCAACAGCAGGTGGGGGTGCCTGAAAGCGCTGACACATGCAGCCTCTGCAGGGAAGCATGTGCCTGCGTATACAATCTCCTCACCTGCCATCAGGTTGGTGCCTGCAGCGTACTGCGCTACAGCAGCGGTCAGCTTCTGCTGCAGCCCGCTGTCCATGCGGCGCAGCAGTGCATTAGCACGCTCCGGCACGGCGGCTGCATACGCTGCAAACGCCGCACGCCCTGCTGTTCGCGTCCCGCCCATGGCATCCTGCACTGCTGCTGTCAGTGCCGCCTCGACGACGTCAATGTGGCGCTGGTACTCCAGTGGGTCCCACTCCTCGACAAGCTGCAGCAGCGTGAACAGCGTTTGTGTGGTGGATGCAGCGTGCGAGGCTTGTCTGTGCGTGCATACCCTGTATTGCACTGTATTGCATTGCATTGCAGCAGCTGCAGCACGTGCACGTCCAGATGTGTTGGTTCACATGAGCGATGCGTTTAAACCATGAAATGCCGCTGCCGCCACAAGCTGGCGTGCTGCAGCTGTCGCAAAAGGCACTCAGCTGCACTCATCATTTGAGGCTGCCGATCCGCACCTGCAACAGCAGCGTGCTGCAGTGCTGCCGCAGCTTTGCGTTCTTGTCGCCCGTCATTATGTCGCACACACAAGGCACCAGCTTAGGCGCGTGGCAGTGACGCAGGATGCCTTTGGCAGCAGCTTCAGCAGCCTCTGACACAACCTGCGCAGCAGCACATGCAGCCATTGGTGCTTGTGGCGACAGCTCACACTTGCGCGACTGCTGGGCAGTGGTGCATGCTGGGGTGTCTGCATGCATGCACTGCTATGCTAGCAGGCCCCACCAGACCTTGCTCTGAACATGTGCTGCTGTCTGTCGTGCATCTGTTGACGTGTCGGCAATACGCTCGTTCTTGCTTGCATGTTGGGTGAGCAGCCCTCCTTCACCCAGCTGCCAGCACACACCTGCACTGTGATGACCATGGCTTTGAACAGTGCGCTCAGGCAAGCCACCGCATACGACTCAAAGCGGAAGCCTAGCGCAGCCGCCAGCACCTCATACATGTGCGCCGCCTGGCGTGCAACAGCAGACCTGCGCAATCACCATGGCAGCAACAGCGGTTTCAATTGTATGCAGGCACCCACGGGCGAAGCAGACCTGCACAATCCACATGGGTGTTTGTAGCAACAGCAGGACGCGATGTCATCGTAGGCATGCACACACGAGTGAAGCATACACAGGCTTGCTGATGCATATCTGGGGACGCCCAGTCCAGTAGCTGAGGTGTGCTGACGAGGGGACACGCATGCCAGCTGGATGGATGGCAGCTGCTGCACAACTGGTTCATGTGACGTCGACACCACTGCTCAGCTGGCAGCAGCGCTTCGCTGGCTTGCTTTGCACACTGACCTCCTGTCCACCGCCTGCTCGAGCAGCGGGTCCCTGAGAGGCCGCAGCATCTCCAGGAAGGTGCCCTCGTAGCTGCCCACGGCGCCGCCCTTGACGAGTGCCTCCAGGCGCACCAAGGCAGCAACACTGCAGGCAGACAGGCAGGTCGCAAACAAACCCGCCAGCAAAAGGCACGCAGCAGCGTCAGGTGCGGCGCACAAATCGGAATGTAATCACGCTAAAGTTCCTTGTTAAGCCAGTGCACGCATGTGTATGCAGCTCAGCATGCCGAATACTGCTGCACAAGACAATTCAAAAGCTGTATCTTTGCATGCTTTCTCGTATCTTCACTGCTTTCCGAGGCTGTAGGCAGAGCTCACACCGTCACATGGGAGGTGCAACTCGCTGCTGCTGCTGCTGCTGCTGCTACAGCGGCTGCTTCGCTGGCAAGTCTGCTGCATGCCGCTGCCGCCGGTCTCACCGCTTCTCCCAGTCCACCAGTGCTGCGCCTCTGCTGAGCGTTGATGTGATGCGCTCCAGTTCAACACGCAGCTCGCGCTCGCAGCCAACAAACAGCGGCTGCACGAAGGGCAGCCCGCCGTCGCTGGTGATGCCGCCGCCATCCTTGAAGACAGCAGACAGTGTGTGACAAGTCAAATTGTCAGATGGCTCACAAAGTGCTATGTGCAGCTAAGCGAGGGAGACCACATGTGGATGGTTGCACATGGGCGTGGCCAGAAGGCTGCTGCATTGCTGGGCATGCCACAAGGTCCAGCCTCCACTCCCAGAGCCCACCTTGTAGCCACCTCGTTTGGGTTTTGCAGTCACTGCAGTGCCCCAGCTCCTGCTGCTGCCGCCATCCAGCATGCTCGCGCTGCTGGCCTCTGCAGCCAACACAGGCTGCTGCTGCTGCCGCCGCGCGGGGTACTGCACATGCTGAGGAGACGCCTCGTTGCGCAGCGACTGAACGTCCGCCTGGTCCCCATAGCCGCCATCATCGCACACGGCTCCTCCGCTGGCGGCTGTGTCATACTCGCCTCCATACACGCTACCGGCATGCCTGTAACCGTTGCCGCTGCTCTGCGGCCGCTGGCCACTGTGTGTGGGGCTCTGGTCGCTGTAGACCCCACCCTGGACCCTGACGGCACAGGGCCTGGCACCACATCTGCACCTAGCTGAGCCAGGCGAGTGTAGATGGCGTTGAGGTGTGCTGGGCGCAGGGTGTGGGTGCTGATGATGTCCACCAGCTGCTCCCCGCACACCTTGTAGACCTCCTCGAGGCACTCGATGGCTGCGTCACGCACAGCGCTGCAGGCAGCACAAGGGACAAGGAGAGCACGATGCTAGGTCAGTAACCAGATGGCAAGGACGAAACACAGCTGCTTGCTGGCAGCATACAGCAGCAGGTCGGGTGCACGGCAGGTTGGACTGTTGTGCATGGCAAAACAATCCAAGGCTTGCAGGCACAACCACAAGTTAAGCCAGGACGCACAACACAGCAGCATGCAGCTAGCTAACAGCGCAAGCCAGCGCTCACCTCTCAGGGTCTCCGACCAGCTGGATCACTTTGTGCAGCACCCAGGTGGACTCGTCGCGTGGTGGCGCCAGCACTGCCTCCCCCGTACAGCTGATTGCCTCTGCCACAAACTGCAGCAGGCCGTGACGAACCTTCCAGTGCTTGTGGGTCCAAAAGCGGCTGAGCTTGTCCATCATGGCATCAGGCCGCAGCACCTACGTGGTGGCGCAGGCAAGCACATGACAGCACGGCAGTTTCGGCCCATAAACTGCATATCGTAGCGTTGATGCCGCTGCTGCTGTGCTGCTGTGGTTGGTGCTGCTGCTCAGCAAATCTGCATGAGCAGACACTATGATTTTGTGGCTGTAGATCATAGCCCTCCACTGGCTCCTTTGCTGTTGTACCTGGCTCCAGCTAATTGGTGCCCGCTAGGCTGCAGCTATTGCTGCTGCATTGCATCTCACCTGCAGCAGCTCCAGCAGCAAGTTGCACGCTGCCTGGCGCACATCCTGGCGATTGTCGCTAAGCCGCTCCACCTGCAGGAGGGCACACACCAGAACAACATATAAACAGCAGTGAGCAACAGCTTGTCTCACAAGAACTTATGTTTCCTTACCAAAACGCCGCATGCATGCATAGTCTGCGGAGCAAGAAGGCAAGACATGATAGAACTGCGCTGGCAGTAGCTGTGTGCATCTTCTGTAGATGGCATGCAGGCTGCCACGTGAAAAAGAACCAGCACAGACTGAAAGTGAAAAAATGTGTGCTGTTGATGCTGTGCATGTCAGAGAAGCGGCTCTCACGCACCACATGAGGCAGCAAAGCGTTGACATATGGCCTGATGACATCACGGTTTGCCCCGGCTATGCTCTCCCAGCAGTTTAGCAGCTTCAGGGCAACCTGTACATCAAGGAAGGGGAGGATGGTACAGGATGAAATCATGCAGATGCACTGCAAACTCAGTTGTTGTGCCCCCAACACACCACCAGACCAAGTGCGTGCAGTATGCCACAGTATCTGGGCTGTTACTAGAGGTTGGCACAACATAAAGTTATCTGCAGCATCACATAAGCTTGGGCAGTTCATCAAGGCACTGTCGTTACTGATGCTGTTGGGGCTTCCGCATGGCTTGTGGCATCATGCATGACATTGCCGCGCACGCCGTGTGGGCTGTTGCGGATGTAGCACAGCTGCTGCCCTCACCTTGAAGTTATTGTCTGCCAGCAGCTGCCCAGACATGTCTAGCAGTGCGCTGACCTGGTCCTTGCTGATTGGATTTGCCAACACATACGCCTGTGGGTGAACAGCCCACAACAGTACAGAGAGGTATGGCAGCGTGAGGATCAGCAGCAGTGCAAGCACAGCAGACTGCACAAGGTGCTTGCCGGGAACTTGGCTCAGGTTCGCCAGAATAGCAGAATGCTTGATGTCACTGTACTCATGATTGCAGCAGCTGCAGCAAGGCAGCGCACCCCAACGCGGTCCAGCGCCAGCAGCTTCTGCTTTGTCTGCCCCTCCAGCTGGTTCAGCAGGTCGTTCCAATCCATAGCGTTGTGAGTACTGTTGAATATTATGTATCTGTTTGTAGTGGCTGCCACGGGGGGTGGGAGCAGGCGACCCCAAAACAACACCGTCTGTGTTCAGCCTCCCCACAGTAGGGTGAGCCGGTCTTTTGGTTGTTGCATTAAGCAAAGCTTTTGAAGATATGAGTTAAGAATGGAATAGCCAGCCGACACTGCTTCAGGTATGATGTTGTCGACAGCTGGGTCCGATGAAAGTCACGGGATCACAAGAAAGCAGCTCCTTCTACTTTTTTGCGTAAGCACCAAGCTGAGGGTCCAACACGGTGCCAAGCAAGTTTGAAAGGTACAACCCAACAGTCAGTGACAAGTCCGCAAAAACAGCGCCCGGCGGGTGCTGTTGATGTGGAACGGCAATTGACTGTGAATGGGCATTTCATTGCAACTCATGCTCCGCCACGCACGGCTTGAACTTGATCTATCGTAATTGGCTTGTGAAAACATGCAGCTTGCTTGGCAAGCTGCTGGTGCACAGCCATGATGTGTTCATACCATTAGCTTGTCCAGGCACGCTGACACGGTGTAAGCTGGAGCTTTGGCACCAGCAGCACCTGCTGTTGCTGATGCATCGGGCAGTCTTTGAGCTGGTGCCAACGCTGAACAACTACAGTACTAGACAACAAGCTGTCTAGGAGGTGACTTCCTAGCACTGTGTATAAATGAATCCAGTGGGCTAAGTCGTCAGTTGCCGGCAGCAACAAGTTTTACTGCCACAGCCCAAGGAGGGCACTGGTCTACGGCAGCATGACAGCTGTGCAGTGGCTGTTTGATGCAATAGTAGTTGTAGTATGCAGTCCCTGCAAGTTGCTGCTGTCTGCATCATGAGGGGCATGCTTTTCCTGCCGTTGCATGAGGTCCCGCACGACACCGCACGCCGTGGCCGGCGGCAGGCGGGCCTCGTGTTGACTATGTGAAAGGACACAGCGCTGCATGCATGCAACTATGTGTGTATCAGTGGTGCCTGCACACTGGGGGCTGCCTATGACAGGCAGTTGAGGACAGCTGTGCATGCTTGCTTCCCGCAGGTGCCTCAAAGCGCCCGCTCTTGTAAGCCAGCTGTGTGTAGCCCTCAGCCAGCAGCTGCATCTGTGTGAACTGCTGCACCTGCCGTCAACAGCCGAGCAAAGGCGACCTCAGCTTGGCCTACATGCACAGCTCACCGCTGTGTGTTACCTGCTGCTGCTGCATGCAGCCACGCATTCGGCGCAGTAAAATGGCAGCGTCAAAGGTGTGATCAGCGACTCCATGGGCGGCTGACCCTGTCACGGTCTGCTGCCACACTCCACACTGCCCATGCAGTCTCTGTGCAGATACAGCAGTGCAGTGTGGATGCCGCAGTACAACCGCTGGTGCGTTACAGTTGAACTTGCATTGGGTGAAATTATTTAATCCTAACTTTTGTACAGCAGTGACTCTCTGCTCAACACCATACTATTAGCTGACACAGCGGCAGCACCAGCAGCAGCAGCATATCAAACGCATTCCTAACACACAAGGGCTCAAAGCACTGCAACCTGCTGCAGGTTGGCCTGCTCAAGATAGCAGGCCGTTCAGCTGTTGCAAGCTGTGAACTACCTGGTGCACTTGGCAGCAAGCAAAGGATCAGCAGGCAGCTTTGCGCACACTCAGCGGTGAGCATAATGGGTGTCCACTGGAAATTGTGAAAGGTTGGCCTGTGCCTGCCTGCATCTTGGTCCGTGAGTGGCATTGATGCCCTGCAAATGAGATATGCACACTGGGCACGGGCTTTAGATCTTTGCTGGGTCATGGGATTCAGACATATCGTGACAACAATTGGACTCAGCCTGTTTCTGTACTTTAACACAATGCGGCTTTTTTCCTGCTGATTACCTGTCTCATTGATATCTGGTATTTGTCAACATATAATATGCACTTTGGGTATCGGAGCCTGCCTCTGGCACTGACCTAGCGCACCTGATGCTCATGATCATGAGGTCATGACCTTCTTCAGAGGAATCCTAGATTTGATGGCGCTTGCGAAAGTTGAACTTCAGGCCCTCACTAGACCTGTGCTTGTTCTTCTTTGGTTTACGGAAGGAAAATATTGGATGCGTAGGACTTGTAACTCGTGAATGATGGCGCTTGCCAGCAGGCTGCAGGCGCCGGCTCGCTCAGCTGGGTGGGCCAGGCACTTCACGTGCCATAAGGCGTGGTGTTTCGACAGCACCATAAAATGTATTTCGTTGTAATAATGCGTGCTTTGTAGTCATATGTGCATGAAGCGGCCGTGCATGTTGTCATGTCGCACGGACTGCTACAGCGGGAAAGCGCAAGGTCACGAGCGCGCCAATACACATTTGCCCGCCGTGTGGTTGGTCCTATACTATGCTTGGCGTAACCTTCTTATCCTACAGTTTATTGAAGCAGCTATCGCGATAAGCTCCGGTGAAGTACAACAGCCCCAGGTGAGCCCCAAGCATTTGTTCTATGACTGCTGCCTGCTTGAAGCTCTGCCATGCTCCAACACCGAAAAACACACGAAACACACGTTGTTTCATCTGTATAGTTCTCTTGTGCCATGTGAGCTAGCCTATCAGAATCTCGACCAATGTACTTGTGCGCACCCCATGTATGTACATATGTGTTCTGCTATTTGTGCTGCAGTCGACTGCCCCTGTGCTGCAGCTGATGTGAATAAGCAGAAATGCACCATGTTCAAACTGCTACCACTGCAACGTTCCCCAGTGCAGCTTGTTCTGCTTTGAGCTCCGCAGCAATACTGCTCACCCTGCTGTGCTGCTTGTAGGCAGCTGCAGGCTTCCTTTCTTGCCTCTGGCAGCATGGCGGTGCCTGCCTATCCTCATGTGTACGGCCTGTGGACCAACAAGGGTGGCGTTGGCAAGACCACTATGAGCTACCACCTCGCCAGCACATACGCTGAGCTGTTCCCCGACAAGGTTGTGGTGGCCATCGACATGTGTCCTCAGGCCAACCTGTCAAGCACGCTGCTCACCAATGCCTCAGGTACAGTGCAGAACAGCAACAGCATTCTGTACATTGCAAGCATGATGCCAGTGTTGCAGCTGCTCGGCCTGTCCTGAGCCTCTTCTGCTGTGCAAGAAAGCAGAAGCATTATGCCATGATCGTAGTGCATCCTTGCTTGAAGAGGACCATACACATGTTGATGTCTTGTGAAACTCAATTTTTTCATGCGTCAACCATGCGTGTGGTCTTGGGCATGGCGGCACAGCTGCCATGCAGTCTATGACCTCACTGAGTACGTGCTTGTGCCGTTGCTGCTGCTGCGCTGCTCTGCCAATGTGGTGCGGCTTGCAACACTCGTACAGGCGTCCTCCCTGGCGACAGTGAGTTGATGGTTGGCCATAGGTGTCAGGTGTAAGGCTGCATTGCAGCCAGAGGCGCACTAACGCACCCTTGCTGCCCTTGCTGCCACAAGTTCTTTTGTGTTCTATCACAGCTCCCGTGTCAGCGACCGTGCAGCGCCCCTTCTCAGCAAGTTGCATGCAACACACACGCTGCACTGTTCTGCTCCAGGGGAAGGACCCACCAAAGTAAACAAGCTTCACGAGAGCACACTGGTCAACAGCACACTTCCCCTGACTGTGGGCGGTTTTCATCAACTACCTTCAGCAGAACCTGCACATCAGCCCAGAGGAATGGCTGGTCAAAGTGCATGATGGTGTGCGGGCATGTTTGCTGGCAACCCTCACATGCCGGGGAACCTGCATCTGCTGTGTGGCGATTGTTCCTTGGACCTGCTGGTCGACGAACTTGCCAAGAAGTCGACTGGCACAGCTGCTGTGTACAACCCCTATAGGTGAGTTGCAGCTTGTTTCTAAAACACTGCACTGCCGTGCATAACACAGCTGTGGCCGTGCAGAAGCATCCTGGCTAACGGTGGATATGTGAGCGTTGCTGGCGGCGCTTGGGTTACACTTGCTGCTCACCAAGAACAGTGCTGCTGGCATGCATTGGCAGTGTAAGATTGCATATGCCGCAAGGTTTCTTCACCCAATCTTGGCTGTGCTGCTGGCATGTACAGGGAAGTGCACGTGTTGCTGCGCTCCTACATCCAGAAGCTGGCCAACCACGTCAGAAGGGAGAGCGACAGGGAGGTGGTGGTGTTCATTGACACCAACCCTGCCCTGAGCATCTACACACACATCGCACTGGTGGCCATGTCAGAGCTGATCATCCCCGTCAACGCAGACTGTTTCTCAATGGAGGTAAAGGCATATGGACATGGGCGTCCCTCCGCCATGTGCAGTGCTGCACGCCGTAGCATGCCACCTGGCAGTGACATCCTTGCTGCTCAGCAGATGAAAGGTGCTGCAGTTCCTCACGTGCCATTTGCTGCTGCGGCACCTTCGTTGTGGCGTGCTAATTCTCCTTGCTATCAAACTAGGCTGAGACACTGGTCGCATTCTGAAAAGTAACGTTCAGTGATAGGGTCGCAAGGTGGGGTGGGTGACTGTGCACATGCATGCATTGAGAATAACACCCATGGAGGGACACACACTGTGTGTCAGAGGGTTGCTGTGCAGGTAATCACACACTGCCGGATTGCTGTCCTGCAGGCCGTCACGAATATGTTTCGGCTGCTGTACGGCATGTACCCCTCCAGTGGGCGCGTTGTTGCGGCGTATGAGAGGACCATGTTTGGCTTCAAGGCCAGGGACCACGACATCCCAGTGCCCAAGATCACCGCCATTGTGCACAACAAGTGAGCGATTGCGCTGCTAAGCATGTCTGGAGGTGTGGTTCTGTGCATGCTGTCGTGGGCTTTTTCCATGCAAGGTGCTGATTTGTTTTCTGCAGCATATCAATCAGGAGCTTGCTTGTGCAAAGCGCTGGGTAGCGCTTGCGTTATTGAGGATGATATATCATCAGTTGCTGGGGTGCATGCACTGCCAACATATTACCCGTTGTTGCTCATGTGTCAAGGCTCTGGTGCAAAGACAGCAGTGCAGCGTGCAGCGGCCCCGGGGGCGTTGCAGTTCCAGCACCTAGGAGCAACCTGAGGTTGCCATTATCATGCTCTCACTGTTTGTTCTCCTGCCCTGCGCCACATGTGTATGCAGGACGCCTGTGACAAAAGAGGCTGGTGCAGCTGGTGGAGGTTTCCAGCGGCCAAAGGTCTACAGAGAGCTGGCAAATAGCCATGCTGGCCTGCTGTTTGACGGCTACAAGCGCGCTGCTGATCTGGACGAGCTGGACCGGGTGTTCTTCCCCCGCGCAGGCGGGCCGTTCAACGAAGGAGTTGGTCAGCTGCAAAGGTTCAGCGCAGCTTACACCGGCACGATGCGTGACATGCGCAGCGCGGGTGTGGCGGCGCTTCACACCGGCATCCCGCTGTGGAGGCTGGAGGAGAAGAAGAAGCTTATCAACAAGAGATTCAACGGCAATAAATCACACGACGGCTGCCATTCCTCTTGAACGTGAGCACCTCTTGTGCATGGTGTGGCTGTGCTGCAGCCTGCTGAGCTCCTGATGTGCAAGTGGTTGCCCTGATGGGGAGCTGCATACAGCGCAGGTTTGAAAACTTGCAGTGCAATTGCAAGCATTTCAAGACTTGTGGAAGTATAAGTCAAAACAAAAAGTCCTATGCAACAGAAGCCAGTAAGCCTGCTTTGTGAAAGCAACATAGGCAGCAATTGCTTGAACTGTCCTGATTTGCACTGTACTGTTTTCAGCACACCAGGCATGGACAGCTCGCACCTTGTGTGCTCTTGACCTGTGACTGATCTGACTGTTTGCATATTTGGAGCCTAGGCTCCAGATTCAGGCATGTTGCCCTTGTACATTCATAAGTCCCTTGTGTTGCC
Source organism: Scenedesmus sp. NREL 46B-D3 (assembly GCA_014080715.1). NCBI lineage: Eukaryota > Viridiplantae > Chlorophyta > Chlorophyceae > Sphaeropleales > Scenedesmaceae > Scenedesmus > Scenedesmus sp. NREL 46B-D3. The sequence continues at coordinate 25,922 of JACERP010000233.1, forward strand.
TTGTAGTCTGGTGCTGCTGCTCAGCATATGACTGTGGCCCGTATCCCACACCAGGAACAGTCTCGGACCTGGACCAGTGCAGACTCTGTTGAAGCTGACTTATATGCTGAACACAACCCTGCGCAGGACATGCTGGTCATGATGAAGACCATTTTTGGAGATGAAGTCATGAATGCGGCAGACGCAGCAGCCGTTCAGCGCATGGAGGTTTTGGCTGCGCCAGCCCGCTTAGCTGGTGATGCCAACGATGCTGCTCAGGGTGGCGTTGCGGGGTCTGACGGCGCTGATGACGAAGATGATGATGGGATATGAGGATGCAGCCAGGCTGATGCAGGTCTCTGCTGATGAGCGCCTGCGTGCCCTCCAGGCGGTTCATCATCATATTACCCTTCAAGCCATAGCATCAGCGCCATTGGCCCCGCGCCCCACCGCCCTCCAGGCGGTTGACACGGAGCGGGCGCTGAAACGCTATAAGCGTGCCAGGCGCTGATGTACGATTGCTCAGCTGGGGGGGGGGGGGTTGATGCTGCATGTTTGGCCGCGGCACAGTGGTTGTTCCCCTCTGTTGCGTGGTGGCGTGAGGGAGCAAGATAGCTACCGTGATTGCTCAGATCAGGGCGCCTAATACCCATCAATCGGGTGGTATCGCAGCGGCATAAGTAACAGCGCTGCTGCAGCTGCTGCAGCTGCAGGTCGCTTGGTGCAGTTGCTGCTGCAGCTGCCTGTCGCTAGTATGATGAAGGTGACTACAGAGTTTCCAGGTCACAAACTACTTGAAGTAGCCAAAGTAGGGGCACTTGCCCACCCACTAAGGAGCCAAACAAGGCAAAAAAAACAAGGCTCATGGGGTCCAAAATGTGTCACCACAACCAAAGGGGCAAAGGGAGGCAGAGCCTGCACAAGCAGCAGCACAAGCAGCCAACATACAGTATAGCCTAGCAATAAATCCATGCGAAAGGGCACAATATCTGGTAGCAGCACAGGCAGCACGGTGAACCACGCAACAAACTTCCTGCAACCCTTTACACAACAAACCAGGTGGGGTTTATGGCCCTCCGCTGGGGGCAGTATACACCTCAAACAAAAGCACAACCGAGAAACAAATGTGTGTGAGTCAGCATGGCCCAGGTATCATCAAATCGCAACATTTTAAGCTAACTCTGCGCTCTCCCAGCAGATATATGTGGAGCCTGTGCAGCAGGGGTGTAATGCTGCATGCTGCATGTTTGGCAGATAACTGTATATATATCATACTGATCAGTGACCAGCGCCTCAAGACGAGACCCGCCGTACTGACGCACGATACTCATAAGGTGATCAGCCTGGCATTATAGGCAAGCTTGAGAATTGCTGCACCTTGGCACTCGCGGTGGCAGCATATTAGTGGCAGCCCAGCTGTGGCACAGCATGATGGGAAGATGGCGTTAATGCTATGGCCTGAATGGGTTATGATGGTGATGTTGTTGAAGATGATGATGATGATGATGATGAGATGATGATGATGATGATGATGATGATGATGATGATGATGATGATGATGATGATGATGATGATGATGATGATGATGATGATGATGAGCATGATGAGCATGATGATGATGATGAGCAGCAGCGACACTGCTGCGCAGCCGTTGCAGCCACCTGTCGCTAATGCATTTTCCATGTAATCACCACACAGAGCATCACCCGTTTGAGCTGCCTGCTGTGAAAAATAGCTTCTTGTCTGCATGTTACAGCTCACCATTGTGGCCATGATGGTGGAGCGCCGTTGCAGCCTGCCGCCTTGCTGGCTGCTTGGCTGTATGGCATGTCTTCCTGTCGTGCCTTGGAGGCACCAGTTAGAAGGAGTAGCAACCGGTGTGGAGTTGTGCGTGCATTTTGATAATCACCTTCGGGTGGTTAACACACAGGCCTGATGCTCAGTGCCGTGAGTTGCTGACAGCAGCTAGTGAGTTACAGTACGAACTGTACCTTCAGCGCTCGCAGCGCAACGTGCTACCATCTGAAATGTAAACGTGCACGCAGTACGGATGTAGTATCACCATTACTGATCTGAGCAACGCGTGAAGCCAAGTGACACCGTGTAATTGAGAAGGTTTGCGAAGACACACAACATCAGCCATGGAAAACCTAGAACTTGGCCAGCCATGACAGATGTACTTACATCAATCTCGAAGCATAGCGTGTTGCGGGTAAATCAACGTTGCAACTCTTTTGTACAGCTGCACCCTCTCAGAGTCTGGTCTCACTTCCATCAATCACTCCACGCGACACTGCAGCATACTCATTTATTATGGTATCATTATCACCTGTATAGACCTGAGTAGATCAAACAACCTGGCCAGACGTCATGCAGGCTGGGCCAGCAGCACCTGCTGCTGTTGCCACACCTGCAGCACCTGGCAAAAACGACGAGCTGGTGCCCAACTTGAACAACTATGTGCGGGGAAAGCTGTCAAGGACGGAGGTGCTCACCTTTGCCGATTGTGCACGGGCTCTGGGTGAGCCAAGGGTGTTGCAGCAGTGCAGATCGTCAGTCGAGCAGCAGCAACTGCCCCAGCTGAACAACACATGTGTTGATGCGCAACAGATCAGTTGGCCTGCACCTTCCACTGAATTAGCTGCGTCTGCTACCGTTTAAAGCGTCTACAACTTTAGGCAGCTGCAGCACGACATGGGCAACTTGGCAACACCTGAGTACACACAACAACGCCTAGCCGTAACGCATGCTTTATACATGGCAGCAACGCACAGCGCACGCAAGCCAAGACACAGCAGGAACTGCGTTGTAGCCATGCAGCTGTTCAGCTGCTTCAGCCTGCCCAATACTTTCTCGCAGTGTGCTGCACACCCTTGTGTAGCACCCTGCCCTGGCTCTGCTCCATCAAGCGCCAACTTGTGTTGCTGTGCCAAGCACCCGGGCACACCCACGCATGTTTATCTGCTGCCCGCACTGGTCCATTGCATGCAGCTACCGCGCTCAATGCCACGGATGGCAGTGGCAGGGAGGTCATCAGCAAGGTGCTAGTGCGGCTGACCCTGTTTGGTTCGCTGCCGCCATCTATCCTGCCCATGCTGGTGTCAGTGAGACTCAAGGTGCGGTAAAATCCGAGGCCTTGACGGAGCAGCAGCTGCACTTCGCCGCTTCAGCAATGCATGCATTGCAGCCCACCTGGTTATGCTTGACTCCGCGGCCTGCTGCACACCAGAACGGCTGCAGACCAGAAGCTCAGCTCAGGCAGCAGTTGCAGGAGCATGGGGAACTGCGGTGCTTGGGCAGAGATTTTCCAGGTTGCCTTATGTGCAGCAGCAGAAAGAGCTGCAGCACCAGTGGCAGGACAGACATGGCAACTTTCACAAGCGCCTGTGTGTTCAAACCCTCCACACCGGCATCTCCACGCTTTCTTGCGCCATTACACACATGTTCAACGTTACTGCAGCAGTTGAAGGTGTCGCTGCTCCAACCAACCCATTTCATGCCGCAGGTCGACCTGCCTAAGACAGCGGACCGCAAGCTGCTGCGTGTTGTGAACTACCTGGTGCAGCTGGCAGCAGGAGAGGGCTCCGCAGGCACCGTGGTGCCCTTCAGCACACTCAGCGGTGAGCAGCATGTGGCGGCCAGGCTGGAGTTTGGCCCCATGCCTCGATTTTGCAGGTCTTGGTGGTGTGGTGGTGGGGACCATCCGCTGCCCCAGCAGCTGAAGTACCTTTTTGTGTTGTGTCGGCTGCTTGCAGCGGTGCCTGCCAACATATGCAACGATGAGTGCTTGCTGCCCTGCACTAGGCTGAACAGGGGATGTGGGGATGTTCCTGCAAGGCGTGGATTGGTGCTTCTGCAAGCAGGTGGCATTCATCGTGCACATCATCACGTGCCTGTGATTCCACGTTCTGCTTCCTGCGTGTAGACTGCATTGGCTGCAGCAGCTGCTGCTGGAATCGCAGGTGAAGTGAGCAGGGTGCCTGCCAAGACCTCTCCAATGTGTGATGTTTGCTATCGTGCTGTTTCTTGGCTGTCCTTGCAGGCCAGGTGCTGCCCCCCACAGCCACCGACACCTTTGAATACAATGCGCTGGACACGCTGTGGGTTGATGTCAAGAGCGAGTCAGCCACGCACTACCAGCGCTCGGCAGCATTCCGCACACTGGCGTCCCTGTCGCGCAGCAGCCTGAGCAGGTGTGGCACGCAGATGCACAAGCTGTGCTGCAGGCGAGACTGTGCGACAGGCTTGCATTGCTTGGTGGTGGGGTAGCGGAACGAGCGCAGAAGGAGCTCTTCAAGTTTATAAGAAGGCCCCTGACTGCTGCGCTTGTCTGGTGAACGTCAGCCTTCACGCATCTAATATTCACTCCCTTTTCAATCATGCGGTCGATTTCTGCTTACTCACTCCTTTTCCCTATGTCTACACCGTACGTTCATGCGCAGCGACCCGGATGACCTCACGCTTGTGTCACACCTCATGGCGGCAGTGGCGACAACCCTGGACCGCTGCGAGGCTGCGCGCCGCCGCAAGGTGCCCTTTGGCATCGGCGGCAACAAGAAAACGCGGGACGCCGACAGGCGGCAGACGCTGGAGCGTGTGGCGGCGCAGCGCGCGGCACTGTCAGCAAGCAGGATCGGCCTGCCCGGCTTTGTGCAGGTGCGTGCTTGAATTTGCAGCCGCGCATGGTTTGTTTGCTCGGCGTTGCACAACAGCCGAACCTGCCCGCACATGCATGCCCAGCCGTGCAAGTCACGTGCATTGCTCCTCCTGCATGACCGCGCGTTGCGCCGGTTCTGTGCTGCTGCTGCAGTCGAGCAAGATCGCGCCGCGTGCGTTTGGTGCCGTCAACTCTCCGGATGCGACCTGCGCGCGCCACGCGCTGGCGGTGGCAGCGCTGGCAGCGCGCGACATGCCTGCCATGTACGTGGAACAGCTGGGGCAGCTGGTGGCCAACACGCTGGAGATCTACCACAAGACAGGTGTGCTGGCGACGTGCCAACGCAGCTACTAGCACAGCATCGTCCAGCAGGTCCAAGTCTGATGCCCTTCAGCTCTGTGCTGACAACGTATGTTGGTGCGCGCAAGTGCGTGAAGCTGCGTTTGCACGTGCAGATGCACATCATCAGCGGCACGTCTGCAACAGGCGCGCACTTTGCTGGCACAAACACACTCTTGCATGCGCACATGCACTCAGATGGCAGGGACTTAAGCAGGAGCCGGAAAGCTGCCATTCGCATCATCTGATGATCGTTACTATGCGCAGCATGTCACGTTTCAACACCTCTTGTGTGCATATGCTTGTGCCTGGCTGCGCACACCGCCAACGCCTTGCAGGAAGCTTGGGGGGTGCCGAAAAGGCCGCCGCCATGGCAGCGGCCGCCGCAGACGGCATGCCTGCCCCGCTGCGGCCCACCAAGGAGCTGTACCAGGAGAAGAGCCTCAACCTGGCAGACGCGTGGGCGCGCGTATACCTCGCCCGCGGCTGCGGCGCAGTGGTGCACTCACGCGTGGGTGAGCCATGTTGTTGCCGGCAACCCTCCGCATCACGTGCACCTGCTGGCTCGCCTCTGCAACACCCCTGGTCCGTGTGCACGCGTGCTACTTGGCGCCTAGCTTGGATGTGGACAGCCTTGTGATGCTGGCATGCCCGTGGTGGTGGTGGTGGCAACAGCTGGTTCTGTACCTAGCTCTGTGGGTGGCTTTCTGTAGCGGTGCTCACTTTGCCTGCTGTGGTGCGACTGCTGCTGCAGGCAACGACGGGCCCTTCTGGGAGATGCTGGTGCTGCTGGCCTGCTGCGACAAGTCCACCATCGTGGCACTGGAGGCAATCAAGGCCTTGGCAGGTGCAGAGGGTGTTGGTGCTGCGCCGTGCTGCGCTATGCTGTGCTGTTCTGTTGTGTGCTGTGCTGTGCTGTGCTCTGCTGTGCTTTTAACACAGAATCACTGGCCTGCCATCTTGTGAGGTGTGTTGCAGGTGGTTTTGAGCCACCTGCCACTCTTCCTGCATGCTGAGACTAGTGGTGCTGTGCAGGCAGGCAGTTGTGCATGCCAGTACGTAGTTGTCGCGCTCGCATTTGTCACAGCCTGGGCAAGCCATGAGCCCTGCCCGCCTCGACCAAGTCTCCGCCCGCTCCCATTTGCAGGAGCGCCCTACCCAGCAGTAGCTACCCTCGGGTCTGGAGCTGCAGCAGCAGCTGGCTCAGCAGCAGCAGCGGACGGCATCAGCAGCAGCAGGCGGCCGGCGCAGGCGCCAGACGAGTATGTCGAGGCGGACTCGCGCCTGCGCTACGCAATGGCCTGGCAGCTGCTGATGGCGCATGCAGAGGATGCCGCGCCCGATCCTGCGGGCGGCGCTGCTGCTGCGGGGGCTGCTGCTGCAGCGCAGGGTGCGGCGGCAAACAAGCAGTTCACCATATCCAGGTGAACTCCCCGTGTCGATCTGCGGCTGAGCTTGGCGGTGCTGTTGGTGCAACCCCCTGCGCGGTGCTGCGCTGGTATCTGCATGTACGCCTGCGGACAACCATCACGGCATCAGTGCAGAGCTGGTGCGCCACGCAACTGCTGTGGCTGCCGCCGCTGGCTGCTGCTCTGTAATACATGCAACCTCAACCTGTTTACTGTGCCCCTCGCCTGCTCTTGTTTGCTTGCCGTTCACCCCCATCTGCTTGTGCTCTCTCCTGCAGGACGCAGCGCAGCATGCAGGAGTCCGCGCCGCTGCGGCGGTTGGCCTCCCTCAACAGCGCAGCGTCTGGCAGGGCCGATGGCAGCGGGGCGGCCAGCAGCAGCCTGTTTGCTTCCATCGTCTCGCGCCTTCTGCTGTGCCTCAGCCAGATGAGCCACGCAGCAATCTGCAGGTGCGCGCACGCCTTCGTGGATGCTTCGCGCCGCTTGGTGTGCACGCTGCTGGTTGCAGGGGCGCGCAACTGTGCTGCACCACGGAAGGTTACTGGCTGGACGCTACTTGCGGGCTCTGCTTCTCTTGCAACAACGATGACCACCTTCACAACACTTATCAGTGGAGAGTGCAACTTTGCTGCTGTGCCGCCTGCCATCCGAATGGCAACGTTCGATGCGGCTGGCCACCGCTACAATACTTCAATCAACACCACCACTGGTCAACTGAAGCCATTTCCATGATGAAACGTTGCCGTGCCTCCTGCTGCTGCAGTGCCACGCGCGCTGTCGCAGTGCTGGCGGAGGCGCGTGCGCATGCGCTGGCCGGCACGCGCAGCGCTGCTGACCGTGCTGCCGCACTCGGCAGCGAGGAGTGCCAAGGGCTGATGCAGCAGCTGCAGGAGCGCATGCTGGCGATAGCATCGGACACAGGCACGGACTGCGTGTGTATGTGCATGGTTGTCTGGAGGTTGTGCGGCGCGTTTGCTGGCTGCTGCCGTACGCTTGCGCACGTATGCATGTGTTCAGCCTGGCTGCTGCATTGGTGTTCAGCACCACGTCGCATGATGCACAGCAGTGCCTTGTGCGTATCGGATCCTGCAAATATAGTGCATCCAGCAACTCTGCTCCTGATCTGTCCCCCTTGTGTTCTTCTTGCAGGCTTTGCAGCGCACCAGCGTGGCAAGGCGCTGGAGGCGCTGCTTTGGTTCACCCAGCTGCCCAGCGGCAGCAGGGCCCATGCGCCGCCCATCAGCCCCCGCCAGATCGTCACATGGGCCAGCTCAGGTGCACAGCGCTGCAGGTGTTTCGTCGCGCTTCTATCTGCTGCTCCTTCAAGCTCGGCTCGGCTGGCCATCTGGTGCACTGGCACGCCCCTTGGCGGTGCAGAAGGAAGCAGCTGCTGTGTGCGCGTGCAGTGTGCGTCAGTGTCATGACCTATGTGCCTCATGCACACGCAGGAAACACTGCAATGAATTGTTTTGGATGGGTTGCGCGTCACCCATCTAGCAGCCACGCGTGTTTGCTGACGCACCTGCTGGCATCGGGCATCGACTGCTCCGCGTGTCCATGCAGGCGGCGGAACGGTGTCCCAGGCAGTGCGCGCCATCTTCGCCGACCCCTGGCCAGAAGATGCGCTGTCGTCGTTCCTGTTCGTGCTGTCGCGCCGGCTGCTGTCGACGCCCGCTGCAGCCTCGTACCTGCTGGCCTGCGCCTCTGCCGTCGCCAGCGCATGCCCCAGCAGGCTGCGGCAGGAGCAGCTGCACGCTATGTGGGACGTATGCCTCAGGTGAAGCGCGGTGCGGCAGCGCTGCTGGTAGCCTGTTTTTTGTCCTACCCGCATGTGACAAATGGTCGGCATGGAGCGCGCCAGCAGGCGCAGCAGGAGCAGCTGCATGCTATGTGCGACGTATGCCTGACGTGGAGAGCGATGTGGCAGCGCTGTGGTCAGCCTGCTTTGCCCTGCCTGCACACGACAAATGGGGTGCGTGGAGAGCCCCAGCATGAGGAGCAGGAGCAGCTGCATGCTCTGTGTATGTGTGTTCGACAAGGCAATGCAGTGCTGCTGATGGCTGTGTTGCCATCCGCATGTCATTGTGTGTGCACTGTACAGTAAAAGTTCGGGACTACAACCGACTACACCCCACTTACTCACCTGCCGGTGTTTGTGGGCGTGGTGGCCATATCGTGCTATGTCACATCAAAGGCCATGCTTTGCAAGTCTTGTGATATGCTGTGCTGTCCTTGTTGAGTAAGTGCTTGCTGCATTTGCTGTGCCCAAAATGCTGTGCAAGTGCTGCACCTGACAACAACTGTTGGCGCACGCTTGCAGGGCCAACACGCCTGCCGTGAAGCTGGCAGGCCTTCAGGCAGCGCTGGCAGTGATGGCGGCACCCACGCCCGCCATTGCAGCACCACCCTCAGCAGCAGCGCCGGAGGTGAAGGCTCTGGCCAGCAAAGAGGAGGCGGCGATGGTGGCACTCGCAAGGTGAGGTCTATGGCGTGTGCTCTAGTCGGTTGTTGCACTGTCTGGTGAACAGCTTGCATCGACATGTGGCACTGGAACGGCAGTCAGCCGTGGGTGCCCCGGCCACGCAAGATAGTGCGTGTTACCAAGTATCCTGACAGTGCAGCAGAGCATGGGAAGCTGTCGCTCACACAAAGTGCCTATCCACACAGCTAGATGGTGTTTGGTGAGTACTGCTGCGCTGCATCTGCAGCACGGGTTGCTGCAAGTGCAACCCTGGCACGTTGGGCAGTGCTCCGCAACTTTCGCCTGCAGTGTGGTGCCGCTGCTGCAATGACCCCAGCCGCGTGCTGCGCTGTCATCTGCGCAGGTCAGCTGCCTGGTGGCTGGGGGAAAACGCCAACTTTGGCACTGGCGAGTATGCTTGGGCGCCCAAGCCCTTGCCGCAGCAGCTGGTGGCGCAGCTGGAAGCAGCAGACGGCGCTGACCAGCAGCAGCTGGCTGCTGCAGCCATGGCGCTGAACCCGGTGTTGTGCCTGCTCATTGCGCGGCTGCAGCGCGTGATGGTGACAGGGCTGTGGGAAGTGCGGCTGGCAGCAGCACAGGTGGGAGGCCTGTGGGACCCGAACATCTGCCTCAATGTCTGAACGATTTGCAGATGCAGGTGCTTTATGTGGTGCCAGCCACAGCAGGGGGTGATAGTCGCTGTGTTCTGGAGTGGCACCCTGCAGCGGCAATGACACCTGTGCCTGCTGCTGTGATGCGAATGTGCACGTGTGCACATCGAGGCGATGCTATGTTTTGATTGGCGCAGTGGTGAACTGGGACTGGATGTGCACCTGCGGCGGGGTCCGATTCCTGGTGTGTGCAGCGGAGCAAGGATGATTAAACATTTTTGCGCACGTGTGCATTGTGACGAGGTGGTCCAAGCAGCAGCTTCAACTGCTGGGGCAGCATGGAGCTCGCATGCTGTGTATGCGGGTTTGAATTGAACAAAGTTCTGACACGTGTGCATCATGACGCGGTGGTCTCAGGGCAGCTTCAACCGCTGGGGCAGCATGGAGTCGACATGGGGTGTGGTGTGCAGGTTCACATGCGTGAATGGTCTCCTATGCCGCTGGGACTTCAAGCTGAACATCAAACATGCAAGAGGGCGCGCAAGGGAGCAGGCTTCTGGTGCGCCAGGGCTGCCGGCCCATGTCTGTTTGAGCATTCTCAAGCCCCTGTACGCCCGCGCATCTGCATCTTGCTCACCTGTCCTGCAATGCGCCATGCAGGCGCTGTCCAAGATAGCGGTGCGGTCCGGGGAGCCCTTCCGCGTGCAGTGCTACAGCATCCTGGCGACAGCAGCCGGCGGCAGCATCGCCCACCGCGCGCGCAGCAGCAGCAGGGGCGGCCACGCGGCAGCTGCGGGCGGCAGCAACAGCAGTCAGGCTGCTGCAGCGTCTGCGGCGGCAGCTGCAGCAGTGGCGGAGGGTGCTACTGCTGACCCGCTGGGCGTAGCTGCTGTTGCGGGGCCTGCCTTGGAGGTGCTGGATCACATTTATGCAGGTGAGGCACTTCACTCCGCCGTTTTCCTACTCGTCTGCGCGTTCTCCTTTTCTTGCGGGAGTTGACATGCATGTTCTGACGGCAGTTTGTCCTGACCAGCAGCCAGCTTACTACGGAGACGTTGGGCATCTCCTTCCCCCCTTTCTCGGCGCCCTGGTCTGCGGCTGCGCCTCAACCACCAACACCAGAACAAGGTTGCACTCTGGCATGTGTCCCAGCTGCCACCCTGTTGATGTTTGTGCGGTGTACCCTCTTGGTCGTCGTCATGTTGTTTCCTGCAGGGGAGCTCGTTGTCGAGCAGCTGCTGTCGCGCTACGGCCCCAGCAGGTCGGCCTGGCCCAGGAAGCTGCTGCGGTCCCTGGAGCAGCGCAACGCCGCGCTGGCCGCCGCCATCAGCGAGCGTGTGTGCTTCGTGCCGCGCGGCCAGTTCTGGCCGCTTGGCAACGCTGCCAAGGACCTCGTCACTGGCGTGGACGGTGAGCTGGCCAGAGGGAGCCAGAGAAAAGTTCACGGGTGATGCCTGCAGAAGCAGCTGGTTCAGGGGTTGGGAGGTAGCGAAGGGGTCGAGTGTTGAGAATCTGCTGCTGCAGCGTCACACTATCTGTGCGCGTTTGTGTGACCTGCAGAGGCTGAAGAGGAGCGCAGGAGGCAGAGAAGGAAGGAGCAGGCGGCGGCAGCAGCGGCGGCAGGCGAGCAGGAGCAGCAGCAGGCCTCACCACGGCGCAGCGAAGCAGGCAGCCCAAGGTGCGTGGGCACGCAGCTGCTGCTGCACCTCCTCCACCTCCTGCATTGTGTACACAACAGGTGTCATAGTTCATGGGTGCCAGTTCAAGCAATAGTACTGGAGCAGGTGGTGAAGCAAAGGAACCAGCAGGTGATTTTGGCAACCACGGTGCAGCTGCACCCTCCTCTCAGACACAGGCTGTAAAAGAGCATCACAAGTACTGTGTACAACAACTACCAGACACATGGTTCATGAAGTTTACTACGGGATGATGTGGGGTGACTCGTGTCTGCTGCACTGCGATGTTCTGTAGGGCCGACGAGTTCCAGCAGCAGCAGCAGCAGCAGCAGCAACCAGATGAGCAGCGCAGCAACAGGCTGCTGCAGCAGCTGCAGGGCTACGACTACGATCCAGCAGCGCAGCCGCCTGAGGAAGAGGAGCCCTACCCCGACGACTCTGTCAGCCAGATGGACTACGATGACGACCATCATGCCGGTGAGGCACCATGGCAGTCCCCAGTGTCTGAAGCAGTGTGATCGCAGTGTCAGGTCGAGGTGACCACCTGGTCATACTGTGTGCTGGCAGACGCTGGCCACGCCTGCAAGGTGCCTTGGGTTTGAGGTTTTAGGGTTTTAGGGTTGAGGGTAGTTGCACACTCAGGTTGAGGTGGTCAATACCTTGTGCTGGCAGACGCTGGCCACGCCTGCAAGGTGCCTCGTGTGTGAGCAAGCCGTCAGCAGCATGTGACAGCGCCGTGTGGTCTGCAGAGTTGCTGTCGCATGGCCTGGCAGTTGCCGTCATTTCAGCGGCGCCGAGCTGCTTCTTGACCGCCACCGCCGTGCATCGCCCCTGCAGATGCTGCCAGCGACGATGACAGCGACATCGTCATGCAGCGGGGCGTGGCGCTGTACGACTTCAACGCCGAGGAAGACGACGAGGTGGCGATCGCCAAGGGAGAGGCGCTGGACGTGGCCTACGAAGTGGGCGGCTGGCTGCAGGTGGGAAGCGTGATGCCGCCGCACGCGTGCCTGTTGGCCAGGAGTTTGTGTGGTTGCTGCGCAGGCTCGTGCTGGTACGCCGTGGGCGTCGGTGCGCTAGCCGGTTGCTTGCCTGGCTGCGTTTTGTTTGGGCTGCAGAGGGCGTGCTGTGCTTGGTGTGCTGGTCACATGGCAGCATGGAACGGCCGCTGTCAGAGGAGTTGCTGACGGCTGCATTAGTTGAACATCTTTCTTGGCACTGTGTCGATCGCGTGGGCGGCTGGCTGCAGGTGGGCCGCAGCGGAAGCGTGATGCCGCCGCAGTTGTGCCTGTTGTCCTGGGGGTTGCGCGGCTGCTGGGCAGGCTCGTGCTGATGTGCAGCGGGCATGGCGATGGGTGCTGCCGGCTGCTGTATGCTTGCCTGTCACCTGCCTGGCTGGGGCTGGGGCGTGCAAAAGGGTGGTTTTTTTTTCAATGCGTGCTTTTCTTGGTGTGCTTTTCACATAAAATCTAAAACTTTGCTGTTTGGAGGCAGGTGCTGATAGCTGCGTGGTCCATGCGTCTGCTTGTACGATCTTGACAAAGTGTCACGCTGTTGAATTGCGCACTCCGGAGCCGGTGCTGGTGATTGCACAATACGCTCAACTGGCTGTAATACTGGACGAGCACAGCATAGTATGCAGGCGTGACTGCCATTCCTGTTGGGATTTGCATCAAGGCAAACAACGTGCTGCAGCATTCCAGCCCTTCACAATGTTTGCACCGGCCTTGCCCGGATGTTGGTTCGCTGCAGGTCATCAAGAGTGACGGCTCTCGCGGCCTCGTACCCAAGAGCTACGTGCAGGTGGCAGAGGAGGAGGAGGATGACAGCGACGCACTCAGCTTGGCAGGCGGCAGCAGCGCTGCAGGGGCGGCAGGTGGCCAGGCAGACCTGAACAGCTTCTTGGAACGGTGAGCCAAGCGCTGCAGGCGTTGTCGTGGTTGGTGAGACAGCTGTGTCTGCCATGTTGGTGCTGCGGCAGATGTGTGTTGACTGAGTTGCGTGGCAGAGCCGGATGAGGATACCGGTGTGCGCCTTTCTGCATGTCGCCACGCAGAACTAGTTGGGTGCTTCAGCCAGGGTTACTTCGTCACGGTTCTGCTGCTGCTGCTGCTGCTGCTGCTGCTGCTGCTGCTGCAGGTCCAGCATGCGGCTGCGCACGCGCCGCAGCACCGCCGACAGCGAAACGTCTTCGACCTTCAGCAGCATGAGGCAGCGGCAGCAAGGACGGCGCAGGTGCGCGGGGTCGGCGGCGGCAGCGGCAGCAGCTGCTGCTGCTCGCTCGGCGAGCTTTGACCGCAGAAACAACGGCCTCAAGGGCGTTTGTGATGGATGACCGCAAACACCCCCTTCTGCTGCTGCATCCGCTGTGTGAGGCAGGCGGGTGGGGCCATGGCTGTGTACGCATCAGATCATGATTGCAGTTTTTGCGCTGCTGGGATGTTTGCTGCAGGCACGGAATTGCGCAAGCAGATAACGATGATCGTGAGCTTGCTGCTGCCGTGGCACGACGTGTAGTCACCTGAACACCTTGCTCTGCTGGTGCTGCTGCTGCTGCTGCTGCTGCTGCTTGCTGGCTGGCTGTGTCGCAGGCGCAGTGTCGAGGAGGCGACAGCGGGGAGCCTGTGATGCTGCTGCCATGGCCCGCATGGTGGCACTTGTGGCGCAGAGGGGGGGCGAGCTGGACACTGCCCTGGAGCAGGTGTGGCTCCAGGGGTGCCAGGGTCGCATGTGCCCGCGCCAGGCACCTTGTCGGTGTGCATGCAGGTCGCGCGCCTTGATTAGTACGCGCACTCAGAGCGCATGTCGCCGTTGAGCAGACAGACTGATCAACAGGTGATTATATGAAGATGTGCCGCTGCTGCTGCTGCTGCTGCTGCTGCTGCTGCTGCTGCTGCTGCGTGCCAGGTTGATGCGCTGGAGGCGGCCACGCGGGGAGGGGGCGGCTTCAACCAGCCCCAGTGCCTGCACCTGCAGGAGGCGCTGGCAGCAGTCGTCACCAGCCTGGATGCACTGCAGGTGCGCCAGGGTTGAGGTTCTGCGGCCGAGCTGCTTGCGCCCAGCTGTGCAACTTGTCTCGAGTCGTGTTGGATCATGGTTGCGCTGCGATGGACACCTGCAAGAGGCACTGGCGGCGGTTGTGTGTGCCAGCTAGGCATTGCAGGCGGGGTCAGGGTTGAAAGGGTTTTGTTTGTACTGCACCTGACAAGGGTTTAGCTGGTGGTGTCTGTAGCTTGGATCGCCAGGTGGGGCATTGCTGTGGACCAGGTTGAAACGCATGGTGTACTGCACCTGGGCAGGGTCTAGCTGGTGGTGTCTGTAGCTTTGATTGCCAGGTGGGGCGTTGATGTGGACTAGGCGGGCACACCTGCAGCACGCCCTGGTGGCAGCTGTCACCAGCTCGGATGCGCCGCAGGCAGATTCTGTGTTTGAACATCACCGCGTGCAGCTGCGACTGCAGCTGCCTGACTCAGCTTTTTCTTCTCTCACCTTTGCACCCGCCATGTAACTTGCTGCACGCTGCACACTGCTGTGCTGCGCCTGCGCCTGCGCTGTTGCTCTGTGTGCAGCTGTCCGGTGACGCTCGCGCGATGCGGCAGCAGATGATCGACAGGGCCGCGGCAGGCCAGGACCGCCTGGAAGCGGCCCGCCGCTACGCCCTGAGCGGCGCTGCCGCGGGCAGCGTGGCTGGAGGCTCGCCGGCTGCTACTCCTAGAGACAGGCAGGCAGGGTACGCTGGGAGTACTCTGGGCGGCGCCCAGGACGCTGCTGGGGGCTATGCTGCCTCCGAGGCAGGCGCTGGGGAGGAGAACCAGTACCAGCCAACAAAGGTGACGCGTGAGCTGGTGTGAAGCGTGGTGTACGCGTTATGCAGGCGTGTACTGCGCTTGTGCACTGGCAAATCAGTTCATGTGAACTGCATGCTGGGGTTGTCGGTGCTGCTGGCTGTGGTGTTTTGATGAGGCCGGTGCCGCGGAGGTTGCGCACACCAAATACATTGTGAGCAAGCTTTGTGCTGTGGGGCGCCTGCCCTGGGAGTCGTTCGGTGGTCTGCTCTAGCTCAGCGCATGCAGGTGCAGGGCAAGCGGCTCATCAGGGTGGCTGCAGTGAAACTGCAGAGAGGCTGCAGTGAGGCAGTGAGGCTGCAGGGAAGCTCATGTCCTGCGTCGATTGCCTGGCTGCAGCAGACTGGTGCTGGTGCTGTAGCTGCTGTGCGACCATCTACCGCCCTGCTGCTCCGTCTCTGCAGTCACAACACAAGATGCAAGTGCTTCGCTGGTTGCGCATCTGCTGCTGCTTCTCTCCGCCGAACCAACATTCTGCAGCACATCGGTTATCGTCATCTTGTCACACATCTGGCGTTGGCTGAGCGCGGCTGTTGGGTCCACCTTGCTGGGGAGGAGGTTCCACCCAGCAACCACACGCGCACCACTGTCACTGATGCTGCTTCAATCACTCCCACACCGCAGCTCCATGACCTAGCAATCTCAAACACTGGCAAACTTTGTGAGCGGCTGACACCGTATTGCACATGGTGTTGACTTCGTCTGCCCGCAGGTGCGTGTGCTGTTTGCGTTCGATGCCGAAGCTGAGGGCGAGCTCAGTGTGGCGGTCGGCGACTCGCTCTGGGTGGAGGCTGAGGTGGACGGCTGGTACCAGGCGGTGAGGGACGGGGGCGGTGCGCGCGGGCTGGTGCCCACAACGTACGTGGATGTGGAGCAGTTTTGAGTCCGCGCCAAGTGGGTTGTGCCTGGTGCGATGCCTCCGGATGTCTCTGGTAACTCATCACTACAGCTTGCCGTGCGTGGTTGGTGAAGTGCGCTTGCAGTGGTTGGCCCATAGCAGTGGCTGGTATCGGTGTGAAACCTTCTTGGTTGCATCCCGCAGGCAGACTGTCCCAAAGCAAGGTCCTGCATGCATATCAGCTGCTTCTACACTTGTCATCAGCGGTGCCAGCGGCCGGTTTTCATTGGGTGTGCAGCAGTGCTTCCATGCGCCAGTCTTGACTGCGTGTGGGGAGTGGAGCAATGAAGACATCTGCATGCTAGTGTCGTGTCCTTTTTCACCAGCACTCCTTGCAAGGTTCCCAGTTGGTGCTGCAGCAGCTGGCTTGTTACATCAGTTACAAGGTCACAGGTGTTGCAGAGGGCGTGGCTTGCTGTTGTGTGCAGTGGCAAAGCTGATGCGTTGCGCTGCTTTTCACCGCTCAGCTGCAGTGGGTAAGTCAGCTTGCTACTCAAGGTGCACCAACACGGCTGGTGTCGACCTCGATGTTGACCATGTGACATTCAGTCCTGCGACCAGGTGTCAAGTAACACCCACTGTGCTGGAGCTTGCAGTACACTTCTGCTTTCAACAATGCATGTGAAAGTGCAGTGGGGTGCATTGTCAAATGGTAAGGGCAGGGTCGCTGAGCGGCTGCGTCCACTCAGTGTCAGTGTACTCACGGATGTTGTGAAGGAAAAGCAGCACTCTAGCACTAAAGGCAAGCAAGAAAGCAGAGTCACCAGACCCCAGGAATGTTGTGCATATGTTGTGCAGGATCAGTAGCACCTCACCTGCATGTTTAATTGCTTCGTGACCGGCCAGTGGTGCCGCCATGTCAATCGCCCCCGTGACCGGCCAGTGGTACCGCCATGTTAACTGCCCCGTGACCGGCCAGTGCTACCGCCATGTGAGAGGACACGGCACTAGCATGCAGTACACTGGCAGCCCACCCAACCCCCCGCATGAAAGCCATGATTAATTATGCGAACAAACCCTATAACAACTAGCAAGGAGAAGCAGAGATCCAAAGAGCAAGACATGATGACAGACATGGTGGAGGGCCCCAGTCTGGTCATGGCCAAGCAAGCAGCTCGCCAAACCTCAAATTCTTGCAGTTGTATTTTTACGTGAGGTTACAATCGCTTGTGTGCTGCTGAACCCTCTTGTCTTTGCATGTATGGTGCTTACCCCTATTATTGAGATCAAGGCGCTGGCGTGCTCACATCATCGTATTTGGCCATCCCATGGGCTGGTGCCTCGGAAGCAGCTCCACTGGCCTTAACATGCTTCATGTTCATCAGGACAACCAGAGCACAGTACAGTGGGCGGATCCAGCTTTGTTTACACGCGCAGACTTGCATGCAGGGGTAGGGTGCCGCTGCTTGCTTGCTTGCTTTTTGTTGCTGCGTTGGAGTGCTTCTTCTTCTTGACATCTGCTTGACATCAGCATTTTGGTTGGACACCTCCCAATTTCACGTGCCAAACAACGGGCTGCGCTAGCGTGTTGTCTATTTATCAAATGACGGTTTCAAGTCGGACAATCAACCCTTTCGCGCTTGTCAATGAATAGCAGATGTCGACGAGCCGAAGAAGCCGATAAATAATCCTCAATTACGTAACAGCACTCGCGCCACGGCCTAGATGGAGATACAGTGCAGTGACGTGGGTTTCATGTGTGGTTTCGAGTTACTCATCAAGTGAGTTGAACCTCAGCCTCGATGCTTGGGCCTAGGCACGCCCGAAGCAACTTCTTGACCGGCGGTGACCGACGAAGTGAACTTTAGATGTAACGCTTACAATTTTAAGTCGGTGTAACACACGCAACATTGTACGCAGACGTTGTGTCTGTCATCACACCCACCACGGCGTCTGCTTGCAGACCAGCGCACAGCGCGGATGCAACGCTCGTTGCGCCTGTGTATGATGTTGGTTGTATTGCGGCGTGACGAGCCACCTTAGTCGTTAAGACCAAACGCGTCACAAAAATACTGCTTATAGACAGAGAGTAGCTGAAAAGTATGCAGCCAGGACTTGACAAAGCATGAGCCGTTCTAGATCTGTCCTAGTGTACACATGTGCTGGGAATTCAAAAACAATTTAAACGCTTGCCAGCCCAATGCATGTTGCATGCACGTTTGGTAGTGTAATTTATAAGATAGTTTTGCTATGAAGATAGAAGCTCCCAGATTGATCCTATGGCTGGGCTTGGTGTTAGCGCCCTCTGTTTCGGCAACGCCTGCCGAACACTGGCGCTCACGCACAATCTATCAGGTGAGAGTTATGCAGCATCATGCCAAAAACCATCGCTGAGCAGAGCTTACTGGCGCCTGCGTGCAGCCCAGACAGCGATCACAGTGGCCCAGATCTGCATCAATTACAGGGCCTGTCCGGCAGCACAGCCAGCTGCAGCTGTTTGAGGCTCCGCTGCAGTCCATTTGCGCAGCAATATGAGTAGCTTCACATGTGCATCATTTGCCTTCACAGCACCTGCAAGCTCTCCGTTTTCTGTTCTGAAAGTCAGCAGCCAGCGCTGGCAGGCCAGCCGTCCCACGGGTTGCCAGATGTGGCGCTCTTGTACAGCTCCAGAGCCTGAACTACGTGTGCTTGGGTTGTCATATGGCGATGCAGCCTGCTTGTGTCCCCTTCTCCCCAGGCTCACATGTGTCCAAGGATCCCCCCGCAGCAACTAAAAAGGCGTTTGCTGCTGCGCACGTACTGCTTGATCCGCAACCTGCCTTTTCAGTGATGCGGGAGGCCTGTTAGTAGCTGCATTCTGCACAATGTGCCTCATTGCGCGTGTGTGATCCGCAGGTTGTCACAGATCGCTTTGCTCCCTCCGACTGCTGGGGCGCGCCCTGCAACAACCTCAAGGGTTACTGTGGGGGAACGTGGCAAGGAATGGCCAGGCGGCTGCCGTACATCACTGAGATGGGCTTCGATGCTGTTTGGATCAGCCCCGTTTCGCTGCAGGTATGCCTGCCGTTGCCAAGGTCGGCACGCCACATGCATTTGGCGCTTGGCTTGTGCATCCAAGGTTTGTATCCGCATGCATTTAGCACTTGGGTATGCATCCAAGGTTCGCACACCGCATGATTTAGGTGGTTGGCTTGTGCATCCAAGGTTTGCACGCCGCATGCATTGGGCAATGGGCGTGTGCATCCAAGGTTTGCACACTGTACGCAGTTGGCATTGGGCATGTGCATCCAAGATTTGTACGCCGCATGAAATGGGAATGTGCATGTGCATCCAAGGTTTGCAGACCGCATGCATTTGGCAGCTTTGTTCTGCAACCAAGTTTTTCATGCCACTTGCATTTGGCAGCTGAGTTCTGCAGCCGCGGTTTCACGCATTTTATTTTTTTTAAGGCATGTGCGGCTGCATGCATTGAGTCCAAGCTGCAGCAAAACATGCTGGCTATGAGGTCCACGACAGCATCGGTGCTTAGGCACCACGTGTGCTCACATTGGCCTGCCGCTGCATTGTATTGCTTGCTGTGGGCATCGAACCTTCTCTGGCCGCTGGCACGAGTCCGCTGGCCGCCAGCATGTGCACGCCAACACCTGATCGTGCCTGCAATGCTTCTGCATGTCTTTGCAGGGAACTGATGCATTTGGGGCGGCAGGATACCACGGCTACTGGCCAGCAGATCATTACAAACTGAACCCTGCTTTTGGCGGCGAGAAGCAGCTGCAGGCCCTGGTGCGCAAGTGCCACAAAAGTGAGTGTCCTGCAGTTGCACACCCTGCTTGCTCTCTCTGTGCTAGTCAGCGCACTGCCGGCATATGCTCACTGTGCTGCTGCACAGCAGTACTACTGCCAGAGATGTGACCACCAAGTGCCCTGCACTTCTTGCCGTCTGCTTCACCTCTCCAACACTCGTGCAGCCCAGGAAGCGCTGTGAAGGAGACTGCAGGTAAGAACCAACCATTACGAGTGCTGCTGCTGCTGCTGCCTTCTGCTGCTGCTGCTGCTGCTGCTGCTGCTCCTTGTTTGGCTCTTCTGCCCCACTCCTCACACCCCACAGGCGACATGCTCGTCATGTTTGACATGGTCATCAACCACATGGGGCACGGTGATGTGGCGGGTTTCAACCCCTTCAATGGCAGCAGCGACTTCCACGACTGCAACGGTAAGCAAGGATGCAATAGCTGCGCCGCAGCGGCGGCAACTGCGTGTCATTGACACACGGTGCGGCGCAGTCCTGCAGTGCACTGGGGTGTGGCGCAGTCCTGCAGTGCACCGGGGCGCCGCTGCTGCCAGATCAACATCGCCTGGCCACTTGAGCGTCCCATGTGTCACCGGGTGGATGCTGCCACTATGCCATCATGCTGCTGCCGCCTCTCACTCCAGCATAAATTTGTACTTTGCACTTGCAAGCATGCTCAGGGCGCGGCAACAGCTGACAAACGACATGGGCTTCTGCCTGCCGTACTTTGTGATCCTCCGTACTGGGCTCCACACAGGCTGCGACGGCCCTTACTGCGACATAGATCCTGCCGGCATCTTTGCCAGCCCTGCTGCAGCCTACAGCTCGGAGCACTGCAAGCTGGCGGGGCTGCCCGACCTGAACCACAGCAACCCAGCCGTACTGTCGCGCATGCAGCAGGTGTTGAACCACACGCTGGCCACCTACAGCCCTGATGGACTGCGCTTTGATGCTGCAGGGCACTCTGACACGGTACGGCTGCTGCTCTTGACAGCAAACCTGCCATGCTGACGTGTTGGCTTCGTGCTGCATGTATGTTGCGACATGATGCGAAGACGTACAATGAGATGTTCAGTCAAGTTCATGTATGAGCAGTGGTTCGGGATGGCTGCCTGCCACTCCGGCTGCTATGCATGGTGCTTGCCTCAAGACGGCATCAGTGTCTGACAGCGTTCTGCTCGGCTGCGCTGCCTTTTCTGCCGCTGTGCAGTCCTTCTGTGCTGCGCTGACAGCCGGGGTCAACGGCACCTTCACGGTAGGGGAGCTATTCCTGGTGGACAACATCACCCTGTCCATGCAGGCCATTGCCGACTTTGTCAAAGCCGGCGGTGCAAGGAGCGCCTTTGGCTTCCCAATGACCACTGCTGTGGAGAAGGTGCTGCGGGTGAGTGCTGCCTCCATCGATGAGTGGGAAGTTAAACTCCCTGGGAAGGGCTGATAGGAACGCCTGCCATACATGTGCTGCACAGCAGGACGGCATGTGTGAAGGTGCATGCTTTCTGACAAGCAGCCTTGGTGCGCATCGCAAAGCACCAACTAGCATGAACTACAATCACCTCATTACCGGAGTTTTGGCTCGCTGGGTAGGTGCCTGGGGTCAGGTTTCAATCCTGAAGATGTTAATGTACTGTATTGTCTTGTGTTGAGTGCAGTTTCGCAACACGCACGACATGGTGTGGCTGTCGCAGCGTCGTGCCGAGTACCTGAGCATCATGGGGCCCCACGTGCACGACATGCTCACGTTCACCGACAACCACGACTTGCCCCGCTGGCTACACGCCAACTACAGCTCAGTAGCGCGCTACAAGTAAGCCCAGGCCGCTCGCACCCCCCAAACACAGATGCTGTAGTGGACGGCTGCCAGCTGCCTGTGCCCGTCTGCTGCAGCAACATACAGTCCATCAGCCACCACTGCTACCGGCCTTGCTGCGGGGCTTGCTGTCCCGTCGCACGCACAGGCAGGTGATAACAACAGGCATCGCCACACCGAGCGCTGCTCGCTGCCCTATCTGCTGACACTGCTTGCAGGAACGCTTTGACATACGTCCTGTTCACCGAAGGTGGGTGGCGTCCTTGCACATGGCGCCCTTGGTCACATGCACAGATCGCGGCGCATGTTGTGAGGCCGTTCTCCCGCAAGCATGCCTGGCTACGCTACCTGTACTGCTGCTGCTGCTGCTGCTGCTGGTGTTGGTGTGGCTGGACTTACTGTGGCTGCTGCGGCTGAGGTTGTTGCTGCTGCTCTGCCGCCTGCAGGCATTCCCGTCATCTACTACGGCACAGAGCAGGGCATGACGGAACCACAGCTGCACCCTCGCCGAGTAGGCGAGCACGGGGCAGGGTTGCACCATGCATTGGTCGCAGGGTCGATGTGTGCGCCGGAGCTGGGGTGTTGATGAACACCACAGCATGGCAACGATTCCGCTGCCTTCAAATGAACAGCAGCAGCTCGCTGCTCAGCTCATTGACAGCCGGGCTTCTGTGTTGGATGGCACTTGGGTGCTTTCAGGCTTCTGTCCAGATCAGCCAAGCATGCTGCCGGATACAAGTGGCCATACCTGCTGTTGGGTTCCTGCTTCCTACTGGCTCCGTATAGATTGCCGGAGTTGACGTGTATCTCGCAGTAGAGCATGTGATGCTATTATGTGAAATGGCTCAATGACAGCCATAGCCCGACTCCATCTCATCTTCAGCTGCTACTGCTTCTGCTGCTGCTGCTGCTGCTGCTTCTGCTGCTGCTGCCGCCGCTGCCGCCGCTGCCGCCGCTGCCGCCGCTGCCGCCGCCGCCGCTGCTGTATCTGTTGCAGACCCCAGGCCAGCCCTGTGGGACACCGGCTACAGCCACGACCACCCGCTCTGGCTCTTCCTGCGCATCTCAATCGCGTACCGCAAGGCCGATGCCATCTGGGCGGCAGGCATCGCGGAGCAGCACTACGTGGACGCCCACACGCTGGTGCTCAGCAGGGGCGGCTTCGTCATTGTGCTGACGGACTGGGGCGAAGACGGCCCGCAGCCGCAGGGACAGGGCGGCGTCATCACACTGCAGGTGAGCTTCTCAACAGCCCATGCTGTGGGACGCTCGAATGTGTTGCTGAGTCTGGTGCGCAGCAGCTGCTGCTCATGGTTGGTGACGCGGAGCATGGCTAGGCTGGCATGGCTAGGCTGGCATGGCTAGGCTGGCACTGACCGGCACCGGCACTGGCACTGGCTGGAAATGAGCGGCCGCCGTACGTGGTCAGCATGCCAGCAAGACACAGCCGCTCTTGGCAGGGACACAACACACTGCCAGGTAGCTGGCATGCAGCGCTGGCATGGGTTGCTGCGGGCTTGCTGCATCTCCTGCATTGGTCATGCAGCCGCTTCTGCTGCTGCTGCTGCTGCTGCTGCTGCTTCTGCTGCTGCTGCTGCTGCTTCATCCGCTGCTGCTGCAGGAGCCACTCCCTACACGGTTCAGAGGCAAAGTGCTGCACAACATCTACAAGCCAGAGGTAAGCCAACGGTGATACGTTGTGGGTGGTGTAACCTTCACACAGCAGTACGTTGGAACATTCCTTGAACTGGACCCACATGTCAGGTAGCCAGCCTGTGGCACAGCAGTGCTGAGTGTGGCCACGTGCCGCAGGTAGGCGGCTCTGTGCAGCGCCATGGCCGTTTGTGCAGTGCGGGCCGTGTGGCTTAGACGTTGCGTGTCCCCTCTCTGCAAGCGCCATGGTGCCTGCCCCGTCACAAACGTGCCCTGTTGTGAAGCCAAAGCCCACGATCATTTCAAGTGTCACAACCTGCCAATGTGATCCGGACAACCAGCAGCATGTGCCAGGCTTGGGCGATGTCATCATCATGCTGACTCGACAAGGCTTGACTGCGCGCAGGTTGGGCTGCATGTGAGCGCCACCGGTGACGCGCCGCACACGCCAGACCGGGCGGGTGCGCCGCAGGTGTTTTACCTTGGACACGTCGCGCCGCCCAACTCCTTCTACATCCCAGCAGATGAGGTGAGGAAGGAACAAGCTGCCTCGCTTTTATTTGTTTCGCCGGCCATTATTCTTTGCATTCAAACGCCTGACACCAGCAGCCTGGAGAAGGTTACACCCACCAGCGGGGTCCTTCATCATCATCATCATCATCATATTACCCATTCATTACATTACATTACATTACATGCTCCACCCAACAAGGAGTGGGAACCCCATTCAGGAGCCAACGAGAGGCTCATTGGGGGGGGGAGACCTCATAGAATATATCATCGTCATCAGAACAAACAGAAGAGTCAGCAGAGAAAAATTCGTCCGCTGCATCGATCGCTTGAGCGACAGAAACCGAAGACAAGAACGACTCAGGGTCCGCCTCCGGGTGGCAGCGCACCAAATAGCAACAATGCACAAAGGCAGCCACAAGAGCAGGTTGTTGCCGCATAAAGGTCATCATATGCGAACCACCTGGCTGACAAGAGGCTATACTACCCCACGTATGCGACAAACCTCCAAATGGTTCAAAAAGGCAAGCAAAACGCTCGCGAACTGGCGCGTACAAAGGACACTCAAAAACCATGTGAAACTCGTCCTCGACCTGACCCAAGTGGCATCCAGGGCGTTGGCATGTCCGATCAGACCGCACCAAAGGCGGACGGTGCCACCTACCGGTGCATACACGCAGATCATGGGCACCAAGTCGAAAACGAGCCAGAGAACCAACATGCTCCCATTCAAGCCATATCATCAGCGCCATCGGCCCCGCGCCCCACCGGGGCGGAAAGAGGCGGTCCTTCATTGTCGAATTACTCATCACATGCTGCTGCTGCTGCTGCTGCTGCTGCTGCTGCTGCTGCTGCTGCTGCTGCTGCTGCTGCTGCTGCAGGGGGACGATGGTGTGCCATCTGCCGTGTTTGCCAGCTTCCTGGGCGCCGCTGCCTTGCTGCCGCTGGCCATGTTGCTCCTGCTGCGCATGCGCCAACCCAGGCAACCCAGCGACACCGACACCTCGTTGCACTGCGCCAGCAATGGCAGCCTGGCCATGATGGTGCTCGATCCACGCGCAGCATCAAAGCACAGCCGCAGCCAATCCGGCATGCGCCTTGGCTTGGTGCCTGCTGCTGCAATGCAGCGCAGCGGGAGCTGCGGCTCCAGCTGGAGCCGCGGCTCCTTGTGGCAGCTTGCCGCAGCACCAGCAGCTGCCGGCACATCTCCAAGCAGCAGCGCAACGGCTGCACGCACAGCCAGCGACAGCACCCAGCAGCTTGGCACGCTTTCGCTGCTGCCAGTGTCATCAACCGGCAGGCTGCCTGTTCCCAAAGCTCCCTCCGCCGCCGCAGCAGGGCCACTCCCGGCTGCCAGCCTGGCGCCAGCTGGCACGCGGCACACGCCCAGGAGGGGATCCGACCCCCCTTGCGGCCCAAGCAGCTGCAATGCATCCAGCAGCCAGTACGCAAGCCTGACTGGACCAGAAAGTGACGCCAGCAGCAGCTCCAACAGCAGCGTGCACAGCCATTCCACATGCGCGGATGAGGCCGCCAGCAGCAGCAGCAGCAACAGCAGTGGCCTCCTGTCCCGCAGCACTAGCAGGGACCTCGGTGATCTTCTGCAAGCTTGCCGCGCTGCCTCAGAGGCGAGCCTGCCCCGTCAGCTGAGTGGGGGCGCGCTAAGTGCTGCTGCTGCTGCTGCTGCTGCAGCAGCGGCGGCGGCTGACGACATGGGTCCAGCTGCTGCCGCTGCTGCCTCGCACCGCACGCGCTCCAGCCTGTACGGCAGGCTGAAAAGCACCTGGCAAGCAGGTGAAACAGCAAGGTAGGTGGCAGTTGTGGGCATTGGCACTGCAGCAGCTTGCCAAGTTTCTGTTGCCGTGGGCTGTGCATCAGCCAACTTCTCACTCAGCGAACAACCCAGAGCATCAAGTCAAGTGGCATCCTCCTGCTTGTGACATGCTGCTGCTGGCAACCTTTCACCCTGTGACCACCTTCATGTTGCAGACACAACAGTGCAGCGTTGATGGCGTGTACCGCCTCAATTCTCAAGCAACCTCAGCTCAATATATAAGCAAATGCACTACCGCTGGTAGCTCCCTGCTTGCCTCGGCGCCCCCTGTCTTGCATTGCAGGCCTGCCGCAAGACTCGGCAGCGGCAATGTATCTACCACCGAAGCCGCCGCCAACCCCTTGACTGTGCCCATCCTGCATGTCGCGCTGGAGTATGCGCTGCCCCAGTTTGGCCTCAGCAACCAGCTCATGCACGGAGGCATGGGGCTGGTGGTGTCGACCTTCCTGCAGCACTGGCAGGGGCCACTGGCGCTCGTGGCGCCGCTGTACAAGCCCTGCTACAGAGTGTAACAGGACCTGTTACTATCCATGTATTGGATGATTAGACTAAGTGACTCATACGTTCCTTATGAGGACACGCGGCAGTCAATGTGACATTGAACTGCCATGTTAGAACTACGCTGGCCTCGCAACGTAGGCGGTCTACAACAGCTTAAGCTGGGCCTCAGGCTTATCAATGGGTTAACAAACCTCTTTTCCATTACGCTTCCACACACGCATACTCGTAAGGCTGCTACAGTTGGTAGCTGAGAACAAGTTGCGTCGTGACCTTTTGGTCTTTACGTTCATATTCATATTCGCTGGATATTGACATTCTATTTGCCAATCTAATAATGGCAGATAATGAGGAGGGCGAGATACCAGTCCCCGTAGTGGCTCGTACAAGCAAACCCTTCAGGGAATACACCAGCGAGGGCGAATACACGCTCGAGGTGTTTAAGAACAACAACCTCATGATGTTTCAATTGGAGAACATCTCTGAGGCCAATCAAGGCCCAAAAGTCCTGTCATGCTGCAGTCCCGCAGTGCAGGCAAGCGCTTACCACACTATGGGCATTCGCAATAGCGTTATGCCTGAAGGTGGTGTGACTCTGGCAGCTGTATACACAGCGCTTGAGTCAGTGCAGTTTGAAACATGCACGTCTGACAAGCAGATTATTGCTCGTATGAGCACCAAGCGCGCTGACCACTTCAAAGGTGCTCACAAGCATCAGCAGTTCCTCAAGTGGCTTGAGAAGCTGCGTGCTCAGCTGCGCGACCCAAACTCACTGTCTGACGTGGCCTTCCAGGCCATTGCTGAGCGCGGCTGCCATCCCAAGTTCGCAGTGCTTGTGAGCACTTCTGGTGGCAAGGCATACGACACGCAGGCTGATTGGCGCGCAGGCTTCATTGCACACGGCCTGCAGTTTGATGCGTCAGAGGCCGCGTCCAAGTCCAACGCAAATGGCAACAAGTTCACTGGCAATGGCAATGGTCACAACAATGGCAAGAAGAACGGCAAATTCAAGTTTGCAGCTAAAGGGGGCGTCAAAAAGAAGGACACCTCCCACTACATTTGTAGGCTGTGCAACCAGAAGGGCCATGGTCCCTGGGACAAAAACGACAAGGGCAACTGGGTCTGCCCCAAGAAGGTGAGTGGTACAGAGTTAAAGGCAGCCAGGCAGCACCTTGCTGTTGCTGTGCTGTATGGGCAGTGTCAGTCGCTTCCTGCAGCTTCTGCCAGCACTGTGCCTGCTGCTGCCAGCTCTGGTGCCACAGCACCTGTTGTTACTGAGCGTGCAGTGCGCAGTGCCATCTTCAGGGCCTGCTTATCGCATCCAGACACATTCCTGTCTGATGCTGCTACTGCTACTACCAACGCTCACACTCTCGTGTCTGCGCTACTCCCCGCATTTGTGGGTTCAACAGAGCAGCAAGACATAATACTCTGCGAGGCCTTCGCTGCGGCTGATGCCTGCAATGAGCGACGAGTTCAGCTGGCTGCTGCCGCTGTTCCTCAAGAGCGGGTGGCTTCGGCCCCTGCCTGTCAGCCCTATACGGCATCTGAGTCTACTGACCAGGCCTTACCTGTTCCAGGGGTGCAGAGTCTGCCAGTGTTGCTGCGCAACCTGGCGTTGTACAGCAGGGGTCTGCACGTACTGTGCAGTCTGCTGCTGTAGAACAGGGGTGCGCACATTCTGAGCCACCTGCTGTTGAGAGTGCTTTTGAGAAAACACATATGCCAATTAGTGGCGCAGTGTTTGACTCTATTCAAGCTGAGTTGTTACAACCTTGTACAACGGATGCGTATGCTGTCACGCATACTGCTGTGTGCACAGATTTTGCTGTGCCACCCTGTCATCCCTTTAGCGTGGATTCTAGTCCACCTAATAGTCAGCTTGGTAACCAGATGTTCTGGATTCATGTTCCTGCCTCTGTCAGGGCTGACTATATCAGTCTTTATAGGCGATACAAACTAGCGAATCCATCAGCTGGTGCATGTATTCTACTGCCTTTCAAGCTGCCGGTTCATCAGCTAGACTTGATTAAAGGCATGCAGCTTATGCATGTTTACAGTACAGGCACACAGCTGTTCACTGATCCTAAAACAGGCAAACCAGTGCGATGCAGATGCACGTTTGCTTTGTGGCATGATGCTCCAAAAATACAGCATAACGCAGATGCTTCCTGCAATCCCTCACACACTGACGTACCTATGGCTGAAGCTCCTGCTGATACTGCTCCTGCCAGCACTAACGCTGCTGTTCCTAAGCGGCACACAATGCAGGCAGTCGTGCACGTGGCAGGTGCTCCAGCCAAGGCCCTATTCGACAGTGGTGCTGGTGGTGGCAACTACATCTCCAAGCGTTACTGCTCCCTCAATGGCATCAAGCTGTCTACTGCTTCTACCCCAATATCCGTGGTAGGAGTGTTACAGAGTGCAGCAGATGCATCCAGTTGCTGTAAATTGACAGTACGTATGTCGTTGCTGTCAGACACACTGGTGTTCTATGCCATTGATATGCCAGGCACTTTTGATCTGATCATAGGTGATATCTGGCTGCATGACAGACAAGCTATCATGGATTATCCTAAAGCCTGCTGTCATGTGTACAAAAACGGACGTAGATATACGATTGAAATGACAGACTCGTCTCATAACAGCTGTTCTGCAGCTGCGAAACCACACGATAACACAGATGCGAGTGACAGCAATACTGCTGACACCCCGCATGTAATCGGCTATGCTAAGGCCAAACGCATCTTGCATAGTGGCCCTGGCGTGTGGCAATGTATGGTTGTCGTTCGCGACAAAAAGCCAGACATTCCTGTAACTGTTGGGGCGATGGAGGGCACTACTATAGCTACCTCAGCAGTGCCACCTGCTGCTCCTAACAGTCCCAATACACAAGTCGATCTGCTCCAACCAGAGCAAGTACAAAACATCGTGTCCTCTTTCCCTGAGGTATTTACAGACGAGCCACCCTTTGGGGGCTCTCAAATCGATTTGGACATAGAAGTCTTTTGAGGGTGACAAACCCATTCTACGGCCTATGTTCCGGTACAGCCCGCTTGAAATGGAAGAGATGCAAAAGCTAGTAAACGCACCTGCTGCTTTTCAGTCCGTAATGAATCGGATCTTTTCGCCGATGCTTTACAAGTACTGCTTAGTCTATTTGGACGACATACTAATTTTCAGTAAGTCAGCAGCAGAACATGCCCTGCACTTACGTGCAGTGCTTGACGTGCTCAAAGCCAATGCTCTCACTGTGGCAATTCACAAGTGTAACCTTAACCAGTCATCCGTACTCTTTCTGGGACACATCGTGTCGGCTGCTGGTGTGGCAGCAGATCCAGCAAAAGTAAACGCGTTGCAAGACTTTCCGATTCCAAAGGATGTTTCGCACCTGCGTTCTTTTCTGGGCACGACTAACTTCTTTAGGAAGTTCGTAAGGCATTACGCTGAAGTGCTGCTGCCGATGACGCAATTGTTGCGTAAGGATGAACCTTTTGTCTGGAGTCCAGATTGCCAGACTTGCTTTGAGTGGATTAAACATCTGCTCACTACTGCTCCTGTTCTTGCTCTGCCAGAGTGGGACAGTGGTAAAGCTTTTCACATGATATGTGATGCCTCATGTGATGGGGTAGGTGGTGTGCTGCTGCAAGAAGGCAGACCCATCGCTTTTGAGTCACGTAAGCTGATTCCAGCTGAACGTAACTATTCACCTACGGAGCTTGAGATGCTCGCCATTGTGTACTGCTGCCAGAAATGGCGCGTATACGTTGAAGGGCGTGACGTGCATGTGCACACAGATCACAAGCCCAACGTCACTTTTGACACAGTCAACATGGCTAACAGGCGCCATGCGCGGTGGCTTGATGCTTTGCAGGGGCACCGTCTGATTTGGCATTATGTCAAGGGCGTTGCCAATCCTGCTGACTCATTGAGCCGCTACCCGGTCTGCTTTGTTGGCATGGCTGCTGCGCAGCCGCTGCATTTTGTTGGCACAGCTGCTGCTGTACTCAACCCTTTGCAGTGCTTATCAGATTCACTCTCCTTCCTGGAGCGTGTAAAGGTAGCGTACGTACTGGACCTTTGGTTCAGTGTTGCAAATACTGCTGCTTTGACGTTTACGAACGGTCTTTATTTCAGAGGAGATGCACTTGTGCTACCTGCTAATAATGATTTACAACGTGTTGCTATACGTGAGTGCCATGACACTCTGTACAATGCACACGCTGGCCGCACCAAAACGCTGCATAAGCTGCGGCGCTATTCTTGGTGGCATACTGGCATGGCTGCTGCTGTTCGGCGCTACGTCGCTTCCTGCAGTTCCTGCCAGCGTGTCAAGGCCTCCAACATGAAACCAGCAGGGCTGTTACAGCCGCTGCCGGTGCCTGCTGACACTTGGATGTCAGTTGGCATGGACTTGGTTACAGATTTGCCTGTAACGTCTTCCAATCATGATTCTGTCGCTGTCTTTGTTGACAGGCTGTCCAAAATGGTGCACCTTGCGCCTTGCCGCAAGGACGCTACTGCTGAGCAGTTTGCAGATATTTTTCTGGACACTATTGTCAAGCACCATGGCCTGCCTGATGAGCTGGTCTCTGACAGAGGTTCAATTTGGACCAGCAAATTCTGGCAGTGCCTACGAGGCACTCTTGGTGTCTCTGCTTCCATGAGTACTGCCTATCACCCGCAAAGTGATGGCAATACAGAACGCGTTAATCGCATCATGGAGGACATGCTGCGTCACTTTGTTGACCCTACGCAGTCCAATTGGGTGAAGCTCTTGCCTTTGGTTGAGTTTGCTATCAACGATTCTTGGCAAGAGTCAGTACAAGCGGTGCCGTTTGTACTAAATTATGGCAAACGCCCACATCTGCCCCTGGACAAACTCTTGAAGGGGCAGGGACGCCTTGATGTTCCAGACTGTGTTTCTGCTGCTGATCGCGCAGAATCCATTTTGTCTGCTGTCAAAAACGCTAAAGCTGCATTGCATGCTGCGCAACAGCGGCAGGCAGTTGCTGCTAACAGGCGGCGGCGTGATATGAACATTGCAGTGGGTGACTCAGTCTTTCTGAGCACTATGAACATCAAGATGAAGTTTAAAGGATCACCTAAGCTGCTGCCTAGGTGGATCGGTCCTTTCAAAGTTCTGGAAAAAATTAATCCAGTAGCCTTTCGGCTAGAGCTACCAAGCAATCTCAAGGTACACAACGTGTTCCATGTTTCTCTGCTTAAACCAGTTTCTCCTGGTACCTCTACTGTAGCTCCACCACCACCTACTATGATAGATGGTGAAATGGAGTATGAGGTTGAGCAGATTGAGAGCCACAGGTTTGTGGGTCATGGCAAGCTTCAGTTTCTTGTTAAGTGGCTTGGCTATGGTGTTGAACACAACACATGGGAGCCACAAGCTAATAGTGCTAATTGCCCAGAGAAAATCTCTGAGTACTGGTCTGCAGTGCAGGCTCAGTCTGGCATGCGATTAGTCGCTGCACCACACAAGAAACAACGCAGAAACAAGCGCTCAGCGCAAACTGCTGCTTTGCCTGTTGCTCCCCCCAATGAGCCTCTCGTTGGCTCCTGAATGGGGTTCCCACTCCTTGTTGGGTGGAGCATGTAATGTAATGTAATGTAATGTATGCTAAAGCTCCTCGTATCAAGCGCCATCACAAATGATCCTAGTTGGAGATGTGTTACTGCTTGATTACAGCTGTTGCTGTTATTGTCACTTTCTGCCTTGTGGCAGGTGATTACTGTCTACATTGTTGTGCAGTTTCTGCATACAATTGTGACTCAGCTGTAAGCTGTTTGTCTAATCCAAAAGTACCGAGTTGTACTTAGGTTGAGTTTAGTCTATTTGGACTGTATCTCGTCGATGGAGAAAGCACGTGATGTGACCTGCCCTCTAGTGCACTACGCGGACTCCACTCAACTCGACTTGTAGATTTGAGGGAACTCTCAACTAAATCCCCGATTTATTGCGCGCCTTCACGGCTGATTGGTTGGTGACTGGACTGTATGTCATCAGTTACCTGCCGTCCTGACTAGAGTCAGTACGGTTGTCCTGAGCGATGCTCTTTACCAACTTGGTCTCATATCAGTGTATTGACTGAGGACAGTCAAAGTTCCTGATGGGGGAGGCCTGTAACAGGACCTGTTACTATCCATGTATTGGATGATTAGACTAAGTGACTCATACGTTCCTTATGAGGACACGCGGCAGTCAATGTGACATTGAACTGCCATGTTAGAACTACGCTGGCCTCGCAACGTAGGCGGTCTACAACAGCTTAAGCTGGGCCTCAGGCTTATCAATGGGTTAACAAACCTCTTTTCCATTACGCTTCCACACACGCATACTCGTAAGGCTGCTACAGAGATGATGATGGCATTGGCAATACAATACAATACAATACAATACATCTTCAGGATTGAAACCTGACCTCAGGCACTAGCCCAGCGAGCCGCTACTCCGCTCATGAGGTGATCGTAGTTGTACCCAGTCTTTCCTTCGTTGTTTGGGCGATCGAAACCACCCGCGCAAGTCCGTCAATTCCAGTTGCTTTTTATGCCCAGCCACGGGCGGTTGGACCAGGATTTGAACCTGGGTCTCCAGCATGCGATGCCGGTGTTCTACCACTAAACTACCCAACCAGGGGGGTACGCGTTGGCACCGGGGGTACGCGTTGTTCTGCTGCCGCTTCCAGTACAACTGCGTCAGGCTGCTGCATTGCGTTGTAGCTGATATCTACGTGCACTCGCTTGCTGCAGACTGCTGAGGTGGAGCGTTGTGCCGTTGTTGCTGCAGCAGCCATAGTGCATTGCATCGCATGCAGGCTGTTGGTGCATCCAATGTGAGCCTGCATGAGCCCTGCACCCCTTGCCTTGGTCCGCCCTGCAGGGCTGGCAGACCGGCCAAGCTTCATCCCACCAGGCCAGCCGCCGCTGCTGTCGCTGACGGTTGATGTGGCGCGGGGCTGGCAGCTGCCTGTTGAGGTGTTCAAGCTCGAGACGGTGGTGGGCACGGGGCGGGCAGCCGGCCAGCCGCGCACGTACTATTTGGTGCAGAACGACCTGTTCAGGTGCGATGATGCTCTTGTATAAGATTTTTATACTATTAAAAAAAATTATAATGCACCAGGCCGAGCAGCTGGCAAGCCAACGAACCTCGTGCGTCGGCCGGCAAAATGCACAGGTGAAGTAAGGACCTGCACTGAGAGAAAGCTGATCTCTAGCCTGGCTGCGTGCTGACGTGTACATACCAAGTTCATTTGTACTCATGTGCTGTGCCCTGTTGACCTGTGCATGATGCTGCTGCATTGTGCTCCTGCTGCCGCTTGCTGCTGCCGCTGCAGGCGCCGCGGGCGTGGCGACATGTACAGCTTTGCTGATGAAGGGGACATGCTGACCTGGCTGGCGGTGTTCAACAAGGCGGTGGCTGCCGTGGTGCTGGCGGAGGGTGTGACACACATGCAGCTGCACGACTACCACGGTGAGCCGGCGGTAGACGAAACAGAAGAGGGCTGCAAACTTTGGGTGTGATTTGACTGCTTGGATGGCTACTGCACAGCACGCAGCCATTAGTTGGCGCAAGTGCTGGCTACACACAGCTGTCAGGCGCATGCGAGGTGTCGTCCGCTGCTGTGTGCAGCTCAAGCGTGCGTCACCTGTCGGGTGCTCATCTCGGATTCTTCGGTCGCTGAGTTGAAGCTTGACATACACCAGGGCAACAGCTCAACAGCTGCAGCGCAGCGGCGCCCTAGGACAATGCCATGTCGCTAGACCTGCATGTGCGCATTCGAGTCCAACACACACGGACGTCAACCTACGCATAGCAGTGCAGCTGGACAAGCTTTGTGCACAGTCCCTCCAACAGTGCACCTGCCTCCGCTCACTCTTAGTTGCTCATGGCGCCGCACATACGTGCAGTCCAATACCTGCGCTGCTCTGCTTTGTCCCCTGGCTCGGTGAGATTTGCGCAAAGGCTTCAGTACGCACAGCCTTGTTCTGCATCAGCCTCTGTGGGTTGTTGCGGCAGTGCTGCTGCCACAAGCATGCCGCGTGTGGCCACCTGACAATGCCTGCTGCCCTGCCGCCCTGCCCAACCAGGCGCGCTGAGCCTGCAGTACCTGCCAGGGGAGCTGCGCCCTGCAGTGGTGTACGTGGCCCACAATGCACACTACGACGCAACATTCCCCATCCCTACACCGGAGCGCAAGCGGCAGGTGCGCTGAGCAAGATCTGAGCAATCCCTGATCTGTAGCTCGAGCTCTGGTGGTGTTCAGCAGCCTGCCTCCTGATGTGGTGCTGCTGCCGAGAGAACAGCATCAAGGTCATCGGATGTGACATGAAATGAGCTGAACCAGCACCCACCCCCGGCTTCATGACCCACCGCAGTGGCAGCAACCGACACGTAGCTGCAGGCCCAAGGGAGCTGTGTGAATCCAACACAACCTGCATTGCAGCCGCTGTGCGTGCCAAGCGCGTAGAGCCCAGTCACACCAAGGTGCTTCCGCATACGTCTTGCAGGTGTACGAGCACCTCAACCTCACGCCAGAAGCTGCGGCCTGCACCGAGCACAACGGCAGCCTGGACGTGCTGCGTGGCGCAGTGACACACCTGCGCGACCACCAGCAGGGCTGCGGCGTGGTGGCGGTGTCACCAAGGTGCACACCGGCAGCAGCGCCCCATTCTAGTTTGGGCACATGCACCATGCGCCGAGCAACCATGCAGTCACTCGCCTTGTTCAGCAAGGCACCTGACTTTTGTGCATGCACGCACGCATTGGTTGAGCACCGCCTGGCAGTGCTTCTGAGACAGACGCCCAAAGCGGCCCGTGCCAGGCACCGGCTCTCTGCGTCTACCCCTTGGTGTGTAACTGTGATTACCAGCAGCAGGGAAGTACATTGAACAGTCATTGAGCAGTGATAGCCAATCAGCACACACCCCACCAAGTTTGGCAACTTACAAAGGTCCACAGCTGCTCCATCGCCACCGCATGCTGCCGCACCGCAGGTACGCTGCCCAGATATCCAAGAAGCTGAGCTGCTTCTGGGACCTGGTGGCGGTGGGGCGGCCGGATGCGGGCCGCATCCGCGGCATCACCAACGCGCTGGACACCTGCGGCTGCCTGGCAGCGGGCGGCATGCCGCTGCATGAGGTGCGGCTCCAACCTCGTCATGTGTCTCCTTGTTGTGTGTTGTTCCTCTTTTTCCCCTCCTTGTTGGGTGTTCACTTGTCTTTCCGTGTTGCCTTGCGTGTTGCATTTTGACTCAGCCAAGCTGCCTGCCCTGCAAGGGACTATGTGTTGGGACTGCTCTGGGCAATGAATCTCGTGTACCTACAGCCAAGGCGAGTCTTGTATACGCCAAGTGATCGGCTGCTGTGCCTGCCTTTGCATCATACGTCTGGCCCGCAGGTGCTCGGCATGAAGGCCGCCAGCAAGGTGCAGCTGCAGCAGCTGTACGGGCTGTCGACGGGTCAGCAGCACAGCCTGGCCACGTTCGTGGGCCGCATGACGCAGCAGAAGGGCTGCGACATCATTGCAGAGGTGGCTGAGGGACTGCTGGCGCGCTACCCGCTGCTGCAGCTGGTGGTGGTGGGCCCGGCAGGTGATGCAGACGCTGCTGCCTTTTGCCATCCTTGCACATGTGTGTACACAGTGCTACCCTTTCTGGCATACAGGCTCTCCGCCTGGCCCTGTTTACTGCAGACTCCCCAAATGATTAGAACACACCAGGGCTCGCAACCACCAGTTGGCTAATTCGACCGTTCAGTCGCAAGGCCTTGGCCAATATCTACTAGGTGGCCTTCGGTGGGTCTGTTCTGGGGCGGCAGGTGCATTTTGGCGGGAGATCTGGTCAAAATAACACCTGTTTAGCAGTCAATATTTTTGAGCAACCGAAGCAAATCTCCGCGCTTCGTAAAAATGGAGCCTCCAGCTTTTGACGTGGTTGCGCGCCCTTGACACCTTGGTATACACTGCATGCGCTGGTCGGCAAGTGCACGACACTCACAGGCCTGCAACCATGATCTTGCTGTCAGCACACGTGCACACTTGTGGCACTCCGCCGCAGACACAGCCCCAACAGCAGCATGCCTTGCCTTGTCACCCCAACTTGTGCAGTGTCACAACATGCTGCAACTACATGCTTGCTGACTCCTGCTGGTGGTGATGCTGCTGCCCCCTGCTCCGTGACTCACAGGCGACCCAATCGGCACAGCGGCCGCCGCCAGACTGAGCGCCCTGTCTGGCTCCTTCCCGGGGCGCATGTTCTGCCCGCTTGACCGCTACGTAGCTGGTGGCGAGAAGGAGCTGCTGCTGCGCTCAACAGACTTCTGCCTGCTTCCCAGCAGGTTTGAGCCATGTGAGCTCTAGGGTTTAGGGTTTAGGGTCTAGGCCTAGACCTGCCCAGCAGGTTTGAGCCATGTGAGCTCAGTGGCAGCTGGGCAGGTCCAATGCAGTTGTTGTTTTGCATCAGTACTGCGATTGGGCTGGGCCACTTGTTGCGTTGCACTGCACTAGGCCGACCCGGTGGATGCAGATCACTATGCAAGGCAGCCGTCGACAGCACTTGTGCCGTTGTGATGGCAGCTGCCTGCGCGCGCCTTCCGTTGATCTGGGCGGTTGCTCCTGTGCCCTGCAGTTGTTGCTTGCTTGCAGTCTTTTGACTGCATACATGTACAGAGGCAGCAAACCATGTGCCTCTGCTCAAGGTAGGTGCTTACAGGTGGGTCTGTCCACCAACGTCCGCGCCTTTCCTTTGCTGCTGCTGCTGCTGCTGCTGCTGCTGCTTCTGCTGGTTGTCACGTGCCGCCAGGTGGCTTGGTCGACATCGAGTTTGGCTGGAATGGCTCTGTCATCATCGGCCACGACACAGGCGGCCTGGGGAAGATGCCAGGGTGGGCTGCTGCAGCAGACGGCAGCACGCGTGTGCTTGCGATCACAAGCATGTGTACACATGTGACGTGACATGCATATCCACCATTCTTGAGTCGCCAGCATGCCCGGCACCTAGGGAGAGAACACAACCCGCAGTCTGATGGTTCAACTGCAGCTCATGCAGCCCACCTACATGGCAGATATTTGCATGCCGGGCCAGGGGTGAGCAGCATCATGCCGCCCACACACAACAGCACGACTTGTCATGTCGGCACCGGCCGCCTGCTGGCTGCCTGCCCCTGGACACCTCACGCAGAGCCGCCTGCTGCTTGCTGCTTGTTGCACTGGCGCCCCTCCACCCGCAGCGTCTACTTCACGGCTCAGGCCAGTCACCTGGCGCACCTGGCGCGCAAGTTTGAGGCCGCCTTTGACGAGGCGATGGCACTGAGCGTGTCGGCACGCCACGACATGACCGCGCAGGCGCTGGCGAGGCGCTTCCCTGTGGACGAGATGATGGCGGCATACGCAGACACCTGGCAGCAGGTGGGCACAGAACTTACCCAAGATTTAAGCACGCAGCTAGCTGTTGCAGTGAAAGCCTCCACAGTTTTAGAGCTTGTGTGCTGAGGGAACTGCCTCCTCTGTCTGCTGGCAGCACAAACAGGGCACACTGTATGACCTCTGGCAATTGGAATGCAGTTGCATCAATGCCGCGGTTTGGCAGAGTAGTACGTAAGTTGCAACAGGCATAAGGAACGCTTGATGCATGCTCACTCGGCACGCCTGCAAACCTGCGCACACGTGTGCCGACACACACACACACGCACAGGTTGACTGCTGCTTCAAGCAGACGCTGAAAGGCCGGCTGCCACAGCAGCAGCAGCAGGAGCAGGCTGCCAATTACTTCGCTGACAAGTGGCAGCGCTGCAACAAGGGCACAGCAGCAGGCACGTCAGCTGCCACAGCAGCCAAGGACCCGGCTGCCATCACACTCGGGGAGCCAAGTTGCTCAGCAGCAGAGCGCTGCTCCAGCCACGGCGGCAACGCCAACAGCATTGGCACTGGGTCGGTGTCTGTCGACTGCTCTGCTTTCCTCAGCCCTTTCTACCGCAAGGGCAGCAGCAGCAGCTCCGGGCGGCTCCAGCAGCTGCCGCAGCCAGCACGACGCGGCGACGAGCTGCAGCGCGCGTACCTGAGCAAGGAGCAGCGCTGGACAAACAGGCTGCTGGTGGTGCTGCAGCACTTCAGCCTGGGCCCTGGCATCCTGCTGTTGAGCTTCATGCTGCTGGAGGTGAGCTCTGCTTGTTTGGTATTGTCAAAACAACAACTGAGTCAGTGCTGCTGTGTATATCCCTTCAAGCTCTAAGCCAGGTTTGAATGGTGACTGGGTCTGCATTTTATGTGAACTGCGCAGCCACATCAATTTGCAGCGAGATCTGTGCTGCTGGCGGTGCGGAAGTGCTGTGTCTTTACTGTGGTACTGCTGCTTCTGAGCACTGCAGTTGAGGCTTGTCACTGCTGCATGATGTGTGTGGTTGGCTCACACCAGCGGAAAAAGCACGCATGTGTAGTTCAAGCAGCAGTGAACAAAACTCAAGCTGATGCAACCGCAATGCTGATGGAGTAAAACTGCCGACAGTTAAGCTGAACCGGCTCGTCATGCTGCTGCTGCTGCTGCTGCTGCTGCTGCTGTTGCAGGATGTGCTGGTTGGCTCCAAGACCGTGTGTGGGATGCACATGCACGACAACCTGCTGACCTGGCTCCCTCGGGGCATGGACCAGCTGGGCCCCAGCT
Organism: Scenedesmus sp. NREL 46B-D3; assembly: GCA_014080715.1. Taxonomy (NCBI): domain Eukaryota; kingdom Viridiplantae; phylum Chlorophyta; class Chlorophyceae; order Sphaeropleales; family Scenedesmaceae; genus Scenedesmus; species Scenedesmus sp. NREL 46B-D3. The sequence goes on from JACERP010000233.1 coordinate 64,503, forward strand.
TCATCGGCTTCTTCATCCTCAGCACAGGTGCGTTCATCCTCAGCACAGGTGCGTTCATCCTCAGCACAGGTGCGTTCATCCTCAGCACAGGTGCGTTCATCCTCAGCACAGGTGCGTTCATCCTCAGCACAGGTGCGTTCATCCTCAGCACAGGTGCGTTCATCCTCAGCACAGGTGCGTTCATCCTCAGCACAGGTGCGCTGGCGTGATACATCGGGGCCGCCGGCGGCCATGCGGCAGCCGCTGACATGCGCTGGCACGAGCTGCAGGTTAAGAAAGTACGTGCGCTTGCCAGGGGCGGCTGCCGCTGCCGCTGTTTCATCAAGGACACATAGCTGGATGGGGGTTTGAGTCGCGATCTCATATGGTATGAGCCACCGGTCAGGCCAACACAAATGAGCACGTGGCTCTGGATATGTTGTTTCATATGGGCCAGCAGCATGCACGCGCACTTTGTCTTTCGAAATTCGTGCATTCAGGTCGGTTCATATGGAGACCCAGGTTCGAATCCTGGTCCAACCGCCCGTGGCTGGGCATAAAAGCAACTGGAATTGACGGACTTGCCCGGGTGGTTTCGATCGCGCAAACAACAAAGGAAAGCCTGGGTACAACTACAATCACCTCATAAGCGGGGTAGCGGCTCGCTGGGCTAGTGCCTGAGGTCAGGTTTCAATCCTGAAGATGTAATGTATTGTATTGTATTGTATTGTATTGGATTGGATTGTATTCATACCCCAACGCACGTCTGCCTGGCTCACTCTGCTCTCCGTGCGACTCTTCTGCACGATCGCTCTGCAGCCTTCGCGCCCGTTTGGTTCTGGCTTGGCAGCAAAGTGAAGCCAGCCATGTACATCCGCGCAGCAGCGCTGCTGGTGGTGGCCTCCTACCTGCTGGCCTTTGTGGCGATGTATGCCAGCGGCATCATAACTCTGGCTGTTGGGCTGGTGGCGTGCACCAACCTCGTGTCAGCCCCAATACTGAGCATGGGGCTGCTTGGGGAGGAAGGGGTGGACGTCTTTGAGGTGAGGAAGCGCTACCAAATACCAAATACCCAACACCAAAGAAGGGCCACAGGCCCACCCACTAAGGAGCCAAACAAGGCTCATGGGGTTTTCAGGGTATCGTGATTGCGGACTGCACGCGTGTTGATGGTGGATGGATGTGCAGGAGGCAAGCTGCTGGGCTGATCAAGGCTGCATGACGTATCACTGTTCGACATCCACAGTCCCTGCGGAAGCTCTGCAGCTGAGCATGCGTCGCAGCCTTCGCTGCTCAGGTGCATTGCTTGCATGCCGCCATGCCTTACATTGGCCCTGTTGGCTGGCTGTGTTTCAAACCAGCATCGCTTTTGTTGCTGGTTCGATTTCTGGTCACACCGCTCATGCTCCAACACCTGGATGGATGATGGCCCAAGCAGTCCAACGCTTACAGGGCTGCACCTGCCAGTCGTGCTGCTGGTTGAGCGCTGCTTTTGCTCGCACGCAATAGCGTGAAATTCCATGAACATATGCTTGTGAAGATGCCATGCGGTGCTCTGCTTGCTGTGCTCTCCATGCTTACTTTCCCAGGACCCCGGCCCTGCCAGTCGTGCTGCTACTAGCAGTGCTGCTTGCTTTACCGAGTGATCAACTCAAAAAAATGCATAACAATGCCATGCGGTGGTCTGCTTACCCATGCACATGTGTCCAGTGGTGGTTGGTGCTGATGCTGCTCCTGCTGCATTGTCGCTGCCTCCGCCAACAGGTTGGCAGGGGAATGCTGACCCTTGGCGAATGCGTCAAGTACGGACTGCTGGCGGCAGCTATGGTGGCAGCAGCGGCCGCAACGAGCGCCCTGCCACACCAGCTCCTGGCGGGCTGCGCACTGCTGGCTGCTGTGGCGATTGCCACGTGGCTGTGCTGCCCTGCTGCACTGACACAGGCCTACCAGCACATGAACTTGAACTACAGGAGGCAGTGGCTGCTGCTGAAACACCTCAGGTCAGCTGCAATCCCGGACGAGTTTGTAACTGTTATAACAACTGTGTTGTCAGAAACTGTGTGCGCACCAGTGTGCCAGTACAATAACAAACTCTACAGTTTTCAACTAGAGTTGCTGGACAGCACTGCGACTGTAGCATGCCAATGCAGTCCCCACGCTTGCCAGTGCTGCAGATTACAGTGAGGCTGGTGTCTATACGCGCAGCATTCATCACTTGCATGGCAGCGGCAGGGAGACTGGTGAGCCTGGCATGATCGTGCATGTTTATATACACCTGGTAATTGACAAGCTGAGCAGCTGTGAACATCAAGCAGCCAATCAGATGTACGGCAGGGCTCCATATGCGGCAGCAGTTACTCGTCAGTATCTGATCAGCGCCCTTCCTCTCTGCTGCACTGCGCTTCCATCACCGTCCGGTGCGGTGCAGGTGCTTCTGGTTGTCTCTGGCAGCTGGTGCCTGCGACACGCTGGCCCTGCTGTTGACCGGCTTCCTTGTGGTGGCAGTCACTGACAGCCTGGCAGTGCTGGCTGCCTTCCAAGCCATTGCATTCGGCTGCAGTGCTGCTGCTGTGCTGTGGAACTGGCGTGCACTGTCCAGCCGCATTGCCGAGCTGCACCTGAATGGGGCGATGCTGCTGCTAGCTGGTTTGCCGCTCTACCAGGCCATTAAGGCAGCCGTGCTGCTTTCCCGCCTGCCCACGGGTGGGTGATTGAGAGTCTGCGAGTCTGTCGTGGTGCAAGGCAGCTGCCTCAAGTTGTAGGCTCAACCTGCAACGCAGGGTGTACGCACATACACATGCACATTAAATTGTAGACATCAATGTTTGTGATGTTCACAGCGGTTGACAGAGACAGCCATGACTGACCTGCAGCTGCTGCGCATCCATGCAGTCTCATTAAGCATGCTGCACCTGCCGCACAAACGCTCCAACATCTGCTGCTGCTGCTGCCGCTGGTTTGCCGCAGGTGTCATGCTGGGTGTGTGTGCAGTTGTCGATGTGGCCATGGGCGGGCGCAGCAGCATCCTGGGGCTGGCTAGCTTTGTGACGCTGCCGTCCCGTGAGGTGGTCAGCATGTGGCAATTCCTGGGCATCATGGTCGGATCTGGTGAGCCGGCGACAGCAGGCACCAAGGGCAGCACCTGTTGCGGCCGGCAAGCCCCTTGTCTCGGGCGCTGCCCAGCACGCTGCTGTCAGCATATCATCTGCTCAGCGCACCAGCGCATGCACAGTGTATGCTTGAACCAGGTGCACTCTCGCATTGTCTAGGTGGCCAGGTATCTGGTGACAGGCATTGATCATAATCTTCAGGTGCACTTCTCCCGTCCCTGCACATATCGATGCTCACTCTTGCCCTCCTCCTGCAAACCCATCTCTCTTGCCGCTGCCACTGTCCTGCCTTGGCTCCTGCTCGCATGCAGTGTCCACCTTGGCACTAGTTGGCGGCGCGTATGCTGCTCAGAAGGCTGCAACCGCAGCCGGCCCTTGGCTGCTGTTTGGGCTGATCAGTGGCTGTGAGGTGTTGCGCGCAGTGCTTGTACTGCTGCTGGGCTGCTTATACCACCAGGAGAACCTGACAGCCCCCTAGAAGCACCTGCCAGGTTCCAAGTGACCGCCAGGTGGAGCTCTGCGTGGTGCTGATATTTTCAGGGCTCAGGACGACACGCATGTGCCTGGTCGCGTTGGTTTTGAGCACTGCACATGAGACACTGCTGTAGCACTGCACCCAACATATGTCACAAGCATGTGCAGCTGCCTGCTTGCAAGCGCTTTGCGTTTGCAGCTGCTACACAGCCTTCCCTGCTTGGTGAAGGTAGCAGTGCGCAGAAGTGCACGCGCGCTGCCATATGCTGTTGCTGTGTCCTCTTATGGCCTCTTGACAGCAAGAATGTGAGTGTTTGAAGTCATTCACGCCTGTTGCTTCCTGGAAAAGGAGAGTTGCTGAGGTCCAGCACAGATCGAAGCACTTGAGAGTAGATATGTCATTGCTAGGAATGGTGAACGTTCCCGATGTGGCTGCTGTTGATAGCAAACTCGTGCTGTGTTTTTTTGTCGGTGATCGGCTGTGCAGCGGGTGCCTGCAGGCACAGGCAATTTGCTTCATGCGAAGAAGGCTTCAAGAGTCAATTTGCAATTTGCATTCAGGGCTGCTGCTGTCTTTTCAAGACCTCTGGAGGGCTTGCCAGAGTGTAGCAGCTGGTGTGTAGCTTGTTGGCGGCTGTGGCTGCCAGCGCCAGTGTGCTGCTGCCGTGTCTGGTTGACAAGGCACCCAGCTGAGTAGGACTGCATGAAGTTGAGCAGTGCTCCCACTGCAGGATGTTATGCAGCAATGCTTTCAAGCTTTGTGCGCTGCTAGGATTCGCAGAAGCTTTAGTCTGCGTACATGTCACAAACTTGCCCGTCAGTTGTATGAATACCACATAGGATGTCCCATCATTGTGCACCATCACACCCGTGTGAACTGGCTGGCTGGCTGTCAGCATGTGGGTGCTGTTGAAGCTCTGCATGCATGATCACCAGGCTTTATCAATAGACGTAGGTGTGTCCCGGAGAGCCTGTCTCGGCGGCTCATCCGATATCATTGCATACAGAGCATAGCAGGGAGGTCAGCCCACGCGTGTGGGTAGGGAGCTCATTGCCGCCAGCGTGCTGGCTTCTGGCATCAAGATGAACTTGTGGCTTCGGCATCCATACCAGGTCTGCTGCTGGTGATTGAGGAGGTCATGCTTTTCTGTGTTGCAAACTAAGACTGAACGTAGGATATTGTTGCCAGAGTGCTGGATTCTGGCATAATCATGAAGTTGTGGCTTTGGCATTCATACCAGGTCTGCTGCTGCTGATTGAGGAGCGAATGCTCTTCTGTGTTGAAAACTGAGACTGAATGTAGGATATGCTACACAACTACTGCAGTAGGTACTTGAGATCATCAGGGGCCTGATGGCATGAGTCCGTTCATGTGGCGCTGCATGCATGATTCTGCATTAGCCAGCTGCGAGCTCCCGTTCCAAGACTGTTGAAGTATCTCCCTTCAACATGATGCACATGCAGGTGGCAGCAGCAAGCCGAGTGTTTTGGTTGTGATTTAAAGCATGGTCAGGTGGTGCACTTCTTGAAGACATTAGACGGCAGCTGCAGTGACAACCACAGCAGCTTTAAACATGTATGACGTATTTCAGCTTCTGGTATGTTGCACATAGCATCGTTGTTGCGCTGCCATGTTTGTACTGTCAGGGTGCTCTGATTGCAGAGCAATTGCTGGATTACTGCGCTGCATCATGGGGGCTGGAGCAACATTCAAGCTGCTTGAGTCACGTCACTTCCTTGGCTGTAGATGTGCATGTCTGCATTGTGGCAAGTGGCACCTGCGCATGCCTACCGTCCCTGTGTCGCGGGTGTCTGTGCACATCGCAAACCTCCTGCTGTAGCCAACTGCTCATTGCTTGACCCACAAGGCGTGGCCTCCAGGAGGGATGCACATCAGTTCTTCCCCTGAAGGCGTACTGTGTGCTGGATGTTGGATTTGGCGCACTGCCCCGACACCAAGCGTGCATTTCTGTCTGCGCGGGACATGGTTTGTCTACATGATGCAGTTGTACACCTCGAATGTTTTGGCCTGACATGGAAATTGCCAATGTTCTGCACAATCATCACCGTGCTGAACAGCTGGCCGGCTGGTTGGCAGCATGCGAGCGCTCTCGGAGCTGCGTCTGCATGCATTCCATGAAGAGGTGTGTCCAAGTGTCCACATGCCCAGAAGCGCATGTTTCTGAGGTTGAGATCATGCTGCAATATCCAGTAGGAACTGGCATCATGCTGGATGGTAGTTTCGCCCAGGATTCCGAAGCAAAACTGGGTGTGGCACCAAACTGGGGTGGATTGGTTTTGGCGTCTGTTGGAGGTGTGGTTTTGGTGATGAGACCAAGTCTGCCTGCTGCGCCTTGGCCACACTCATGCTGAGTTGGTTGCTGATGAGGTTATGCTGTAGGACATGTTGCATATGTTGCATGCGCAGTGACTGCAGGCCTTGCAGCACCTCAGGGTGAATGGATGAAGACGCTCACGTGCATTGCGGCCTGTTTCCATCTGATGTTTTCCTGCATGCACAACAAGTGCATCGTGAAGAGACATCCGCTGTGACGGCAGGCTCTCAGTATAAATCATTGCTTATGAAGTCGCACCCCTCCTTCATGGTCACTGGTAGGTGGCAGTAGCAAGCCGAGGTTTGCACATTACTGGTTGTTTTGAATAGCATGGTGAGATGCCGCACTTGCTGCTGCGTTAGACTGGCGTGCAGTGAAAGTTGCAGCAGCTTGATGCGCTGTCAACAAGTTTTAGCTGTTGGCGTTCTGCCAGAGACATGGGTTGGTCATTATGCTGTGCCTGCATGTGTGTTGCAAATCAGCCAGCGCACCTTGTGGGCGACACAGTGCACTACAATACCGCGTTTGAAACATGATGCTCTGCACTGCAGCCAGTTGGATACGTCGCATCACAACCCTGGCGGTAGATCTGACTGCTTGCACTGTGGCAAATGTGCCTGGCTTGTGGTTCCTATCGTGTATTACAATAGCCGCTGCATACTGAGCAATGGGTTTGCTGCAGCCAAATGCTGAGATTTCAGCAGTAATGTCGGCGAGGCGTCGGCCAACAGTTAATTGTTGCTGCACTTTGAAGCTGGAGGTGCCGCTCTGCGCTGTGGCTCGATCATCCTTGAGGGCCAGGTGACCGAACGTGGGACTGCGCATTGCTATGGGAATGCCTGACGTTGGCAGCTGCAGCTAGCTGTTGAGGTGCTTGCTCGTGTTGTCTTGCTGCTCAGCCGCACATGTCCAGCTGTGGCACAGATGGCAGAACTTGGTTGGAAGAAATACTTACTTTACTGTGCTTTACAAGTTACTTTCTCAACTTTACACACTACATGTGTATGCCAATCGCATGACACATTAATCGCGTTGACCATTGCTGCGCCAGATGGTGCAAGTCATGGTAATGGCATCCTGCACCGGCCGACCACCGGGTCTTGGGTTGTTCAAGGTGTGACTTGGTAAGGAATAACTTGCACCTTCACTGCACACCCAGAGGCAGTGTCGATTATCAATTGCTGAGTGTCAGGCCACTGGCCAGTGCTTGCATATTGGCGTGCTTGCATGCTTACGTTGCATGCGCATAACGCTCTGCATCGTCCACTTGCTGCTGGTGGGCGGCCATGGCCGTGCAGCACGAGCTCCAACACTTCACAATGCATGAATTCACCTACCAGGCCGTGTGTTACGTGTACACATATTAATTGCTTCTTGCGAGAGCCTTCGTTGGAACCCAGCAGCGCCAGCCTGTCTGCAGTTTGTGGCTAGCATCGCACAAACTAATTGTTTGCTGCGTGGGCCATTGGCTGCAAATGGTTGCCTCCAACAGCAAGACTGGCTGGCTCCTGTTTGGATTCTTGCCCTGTTGTGTACATTCAATGTTGCTGCGCTGTTGTGTACACTGCTGCCCTGTTGTATCCATTGCCCTGTGTACTGTTGCCGTGTTCGAATTACACATTGCTGCCCTGTTGTGTTCAGTGCCCTGTGCATTGCTGCCCTGTTGTACCCATCCATTGCCTGCTGCCATGTTTTACAACCGCCTGGTAACTTGTGTGCATTTACCGGTTGCTGCCCTGTTGTGGTATTGCTGTTGTCGCGTATCGCTGCCACCTGTATTTACTGCACGGTGTACAAACGTCACAAATACTGATACACCAGCTGGTGTACCGTACACCGGGTGGCGTGTTTGGAGTGCAAGGGCCTTCACAAAAGGTCATTTAGCCTGCATGTGACATGCATCAGATGCACCAGTGGATTTACCGGTTGCTGCCTTGTTGGGTGGAGCATGTAATGTAATGTAATGTAATGGATTTGCTAATTCTATGTGGTGAGGCGCCGATGTGCTGGTCAGCCAGGCAGATTGATGAGCATCTGCTGCAATCCATCATTCACCAAATACCACAGCAGGGTGACTCTGCTTCGCTATCCGGCTGGGTTGAAGTGCTGCTGCTTTTACAGCACCTGGCTGTGTGGGTGATGTGCCATGCTGGCACGAAAGAGGCCCTCACATGTGTGGAACTCCGTCAATGGTTCGCGATTTGAATTGGCAGTCTGGGTGTATGAACTTGTAAGACCGTCCGGGTGTTCCACTCTGCCATGCGTGCTTGCACAGCGCATCCATGTGGCTGGTATTGCGGAACGGCAACCTTTCTAAAGCGCAATGCAGGGGAACCGGTGCGGCGTGTGTGCATGTGGTGCGCATACAAGGGGTACAATGCAGTGTACAGCCTGAGTGTCACCACAGGCAATCAGTCAGTGACGCAAGTTACTCAGCATGATGCAGTCAGCTGAGCTGCAGCTTTGGTAAACCTTCCCTGGCATGAAATCAGTGTGGCCTCGGTCGGTGCCACCCAGCAGCACAACAGCAGCAGCAGGTCCCACCAGATCTAAGACATCTGATGAACCAGCGCACACAAAGCTATTCACTCATAAGCCTGTAACAATAACACTGTGCCACAGCACACCATGATGCTGCTGACCATGTAGCCCGGCTGTACTGCATGACCATCTGGTCACGCCAGCCGCAGGTGCTCCACCACCAGCCCCACCAGGTCGCTCTTCTCGACAGCACCAGCCAGCCCAGCCATCCCCAACGACACCAAAAGCGCCTTCAGCTGACGAACAGACAGAACAGCAGCAGATGCCGCACTACCGGGCAGCTCAAGCCCTGCTGCTGCTGCTGCTGCTGCTGCAGTCGCCGTACCTTCCATGGTGTCCTTGCTGCCGCTGAAAGGTGCAGCCGATGCACTGCTGCTGCCAGCTGCGCCTCGACCTGGCCCGTTGACTGTGGCAGGCTGAGCGGTATTCCTGGCCCCTGATCTGCTACCAGACACTGGCACAGCTGATGCTGCTCCTGTTGCTGCTAGCCACTTGCATACCTTCTTGTGCCCCGCCTTCTAGTGCTCTAGCTGGCACTCTGCGCTGCACATGCGCACCTGCTTGCAGCCAGCACACACCTTGGCCTTGCCTGTCACCAGCTGCAGCTCACTCAGCTTGCCCAGGTTGGTGCAGGCTGCGTTATTACAGGCCCAGCTGATGGGCAGGGCTGCAGCCACTGCAGCACCAAAGCTGCGCAGCTGCATCGCCAGGTCAGGGCCACTTCCCCACACACGTTGCAGCTCTGACCTTGCTGCTGCACTGTGGATGTGAAATGAGCCTGCTAATGCAGGTCGAGCTGCAACACCCCGCTGCAGTGCCGCAAACAAAGCCTCCTGCAGCTGTGCATGCTGCTCCAGCAGCTGCTCCAGCAGCCGCATGCTGCTGCCAGGGCTGCTGCTGCTGCTGCTGCTGCTGCTGCTGCTGCAGCCTTCACCTGGAGCTCGCACGTGACACGCTCTGAACCCACCAGTTCACACAGGCACAGGCCGGCTCGAGCAGCTCTTTGAACCAGCGAGCATCCACCACTGTTAGCTGGGGCGGTTGCTCGCACCCCAACTGCTGTGGCCTTCCATGGCTGCTGCTGCTGCTCAGCAGTTCGCCAAGCGCCTGGCCCATCAGCAGCATTGCCCTTGCTGCTACCGTCGACCACTGTGTGACCAGCTTCGCAGCCTCATCAGTGTACCACCGCTCTCTGGCACCACTGCTGCTGCTGCTGCTGCTGGCCCCGCCAGGCTTGTACGTCGACACGCGCTGCTGCAGGATCAGTTCAGCCTTGGCACTGTCCAGACTGAAACCCATGACTGCACTCTGCATCATCGGCTGCTGCGCAGCCTGGCGTATGCGGCAGCTGGCCACGTCCGCTGCCAGCTCAAGCGCCAGCTTGGGGCAGTGGCGGTGCAGTGCCAGTGCACCCTTGAGCGCAGTCAGCAGCAACGACACCACACATGGCACGTGCTCGGAGCGGATGCGGCCGCTGTGGCCTTGGCTGCTGACATGGCAGCCTGCAGCACTGCTGCTGCTTGCTGCTGCTGCTGGAGAGGCCACAGCTGCCGCTGGCAGCGTGGCTGCTGCTGATGTCTCCAAGGATATGTGTGCTACCAGCTGCACCGACAGCATCAGTGCTTCTGGGGCAAACTCGTCCTCACTGCCGCCCAGCGCCGCCGCTGCTGCTGCTCCTGCAGGTGGCTCTCCACCACACTCGGCGCGCAGTGCTGCACAGACCGAGGCAGCAAAAGCTTCAGGGGAGGCCTGCAGTGCTGCTGACAGGTGACCTGGCTGCAAGGCAAAGACGAGGGAAAGGGCAGGCACCTGAGGGGTGCAGGCAGGAGGGTCCAGCAAGGCAAAGGCACCACCGCACAACGACAAGCACAGCGCCTCGCAGTGCTGATGCAGGGTCCTGGGTGCACACATACACACACATGCTGCTCTTCAGCTCTGTGGCGCACACAGATGCCCGCAGTGGTGCGCTGTTGAGCGGCTGCAATGCTTCGCAGCGCCTCAGCCGCTCAGCGACCAAGCTGGCAGCCTTGTGGGGCAACAGTATCACACGGCCACCGTCACCCATGCCCTGTATCCAGCGGCAGCACCAGCAACTGCCCTTGGACTCACCTTGCATCACGAGGTTCAGCACCAGCTGTGCCCAGAACGACTGCAGCGAGAGCGCAATTTGCAAGTGGGTTGGATGTGGCTGCTGCTGTTGCTGCACTTGATGCACCTGGTGCAGCACAGCTGGACCCAGCAGCAGCAGCACAACGCCAACGGCCTCAGCGGCACCAGGCTGCTTCCAGACAGCCCTGTCCACCAAGGTCAGCATCTGCAGCGTGCCTGCTGCAGCGTGGCACGCCTCGACCCTCGGTCCCAGCCGCACCACGCCCACAAGCATCCGGGCCACTACCGGCGCCAACTGCACCGAAGCACCGCTGCTGCTGCTGCTGCTGCTGTTTGCTGCCGCTGGTATCATACTCATACGTTGCAGCTGGAACAATGTGGCGCCCGAACGCTGCCATGTTGCCGCTGTACTCGCCACAGAAGCCAACAGCCAAGAGCGCTTGGACCAGAAGGTGGTCCAGGCCATTAAGCACGGGAGCTAGGAATGCCTTGGCACGAGGCGAGATCGCCCAATCAGTCGGCCGCAGAGGTCTGCTGCTGAGAGGCCTAGCAGCTCCAACACCTGGCAATGGTGAGGCTGCAGCTTGCTGCTGGCCGACGCGCTCCCGCTGGCACTGCTGCTGTCGCTGCCTGCATACTGCGCTGCTGCACTGGTGTTGCTCAGCCTGTGCAGCACGCTGGCGTTGTCTACTGCCGGCTGACCCTGCTTCTCACTGTACAGGAGCTCAGCCAGCCAGGCTGCCCCAATCAGGAGCACCGCATGCAGCTCAGGCGCCGCCAGCAGCTGCATGACGTCTTGCCACTGCAGCAGCGCCCGGTGCCGCGGGTCAAGCACTAATGACGTCACACACATTGCCAGGGTTCCAGCAGCAGCCAATGCAGTCTCGACTTGGCCTGACACCTCGCGCTGCTCGCGGGTGCTGCTGCTGCACAATGCCTGGCTGCTGTGCAGCGAAGCGCGAGCATGCAGCAGCGCCAGCATGAGTTGGACAGCAGGCAGGATTGAGCTGCGCAGCGCAGCCTCTGTGATAGCTGCGGCGGCAAGAGCCGCCATGCAGTTCCACACCATGAGCAGCACCCTGGCCAGCATGAGGATGTGCTGTTGCTTGCTGAACAGCTGCTGCTGCTGCTGCTGCTGCTGCGCCGCTATTGAAGGCTGCTGCCGCTGCTGCTGGCAGGCGGCTGATGGCCAGGCCTGAATGTGAGGAACTCGCTCCTGATGCCTCTGCTGTGCGTGCGAGGGGCACTGCTGCTGCTGCTGCTGCTGCTGCGTCGTGCGCCGCAGTTCTTGCTGCAGCTCTGCTGCCAGGAACTGCTTGGCCAGCTCCAGCAGCTTGGCCAGCTCCAGCAACTGCTGCACTGCCAGCAACTTACCGGCTCCAGCAACTGCTGCACTATATGTCACCCGCCAGCCCCAGGAACTGCTGCTCTGCTTGCACCTTACCAGCTCCAGCAACTGCTGTACTCCAGCAACTGCTGTACTGCATGTAACCTGCCAGCTCCAGCAAGTGCTGCACTGCCTGCATTTGACCAGCTGCAGCACCTGCTGCACTGTATGTCACCCGCCAGTGCCAGCAACTGCCGCTCTGCCTGCACCTTACCTGCTCCAGCGACTGCTGCACTGTATGTAAGTGACACAGTGCCTCAGAGACAGAATCTTCAGAACTTGTTGAGGCCTCGGATTAGTTGGTTGGATTATTACTCCTTGGTTGTTGTGGGACCCCCGGCGTCTCGGGCCATGAGCCTTGTTTGGCTCCTTAGTGGGTGGGCCTGTGGCTTGGTATTTGGTACCCTGCTAGCTCCAGCAACTGTTGTACTGCCTGCATTTTGCCAGCTCCAGCAAGTCTTGCACTGTGTGTCACCGTGCAGCTCCTGCAACTGCTGTTGTGCCTGCACTTACCTGCTCCAACGACTACTGTACTGCATGTAACCTGCAGCTCCAGAAACTGCTGCACTGCCTGCATTTTACCAGCTCCAGCAACTGCTGTTGCTGTACTGTATGTCACCCGGCAGCACCTGCGAGTGGTGCACTGCATGCATCCCGCCAGCTCCAGCAATCCTGTATTGTATGTCACCTGCCAACTCAAGCAAGTGGTGCACTGCTTGCATCCCGCCAGCGCCAGCAACTGCTGCTCTGCCTGCATCTTACCTGCTCCAGCGACTTCCGTCCTGTTGGAGGCACGCCAGCTCCAGCAAGTGGTGCACTGCATGCATCGCGCCAGCTCCAGCAACTGCTGCACTGCCTGCATTTTACCGGCTCCAGCAACTGCTGCACTGTATGTCACCCGTCAGCGCCAGGAACTGCTGCTCTGCCTGCACCTTAACAGCTCTAGCAACTGCTGTTGCTGTACTGTAAGTCACCCGCCAGCTTCAGCAAGTGGTGCACTGCATGCATCCCGCCAGCTCCAGCTGGAGCTGGCGGGATGCATGCACCTTAACAGCTCTAGCAACTGCTGCACTGCTTGCATCTTGTTGGCTTCAGCAACGGCTGCACTGTATGTCACCTGGCAGCGCTAGCAACTGCTGCTCTGCCTGCACCTTACCTGCTCCAGCGACTGCTGTACGTAACAAGCCAGCTCCAGCAAGTGGTGCACTGCATCCCGCCAGCTCCAGCAACTGCTGCACTGCCTGCAACTTAGCGGCTCCAGCAACTGCTGCACTGTATGTCATCCGCCAGCTGCTGCAACTGCTGCTCTGCCTGCACCTTGCCAGCTCCAGCAACTGCTGCACTGTATGTACCCTGTCAGCTCCAGCAAGTGGTGCACTGCCAGCATCTTACCAGCTCCAGCAGGTGCTGCACTGTTTGTAACACGCCAACTTCAGCAACTGCTGCACTGTACGTGCTCCGCCAGCTCCTGCAACTGCTGCTCTGCCTGCATCATACCAGCTCCAACAACTGCTGTATTGTATGCAACCTGCCAACTCCAGCAAGTGGTGCACTGCATGCATCTTACCGGCTCCAGCAACTGCTGCACTGCATGTCACCCGCCAGCGCAAGCAACTGCTGCTCTGCCTGCACCTTACCTGCTCCAGCGGCTGTACTGTACGTAACATGCAAGCTGCAGCAATCTGTGCACTGCATGCATTGCGCCAGCTGAGGGCACCGATGAGTGCACTGCTGCTGAGGGCACTGCTGTGGGCATTGCTGTGGGCACTACTGGTGAGGAAGCTGCTGCTGAGGTCACTGCTGGTGGCCACTGCTGTGGTCACTGCTGCTGTGGGCACTGCTGCTGAGGGCACAGCTGCTGAGGGCACCTGCCAATTCCAGCAAGTGGTGCACGGCATGCATCCCGCCAGCTCCAGCAACTGCTGCACTGCCTGCAACTTACAGGCTCCAGCAAGTGCTGCACTGTATGTAGTCCACCAGCTCCAGCAACTGCTGCACTGTATGTTACCCGCCAGCTCCAGCAACTACTGAAGTCGAAGAAGGCTTCTGTGACAACTAGTGGCGTTGGGCGGTGAGTAACCAAGCTTGCAAGGCGAAACGCTGATGGTGCGGTACGAGCTGCAGCACGAGCTGACGCTGCAGCAAGAAAAGGACTAGGAAAAGCGTAAAAGATACGGAAGTGAGACTACAGCGCATTAGGATAGCGTGCACTGCAGTGGGCTCATGACCTGTTGAAGGCTGGTATGGTTGAAGTGCAGGCCATCGTGCCATAAAATGTAATTGTAGACGGAAATTCCATTGAAACCCACGATAGCACCGTTAGGCGAAGACGGGAACACCGAGTTCAAGAGAGGCGGGCGCACGAGAACATATGCCAGAACCTAAACACACTGACACAATCAGCAGGAACCTAATCAGCATGGAGAAAAAGTAAGTTTTGATAAACTACAGACATTTTATCAGTGGAGACCTGTGAGTGAGCTACTTGAGTGCAGCGTGGCTGCAGTACAGCTAGGCAGTACAAGCCTTGTACTGCACGGTACCGGTGCAGTTGAATGCGGTATACTCAAGGCGGGGTGCTAAACCAGTGCCTTCAGCTGCCGCAGCTCGGCACGTATGAATTGGGCTTCTGCTTGCTTTCTTTGGCTGGCGCTTGAGAACCTCACAAATCAGTGAGTAAGCCAGCCTTGCACCTGAGGTGACCCTGCCACCTTGTGACGCTGTGGCTGCATGGCTTTGTAAAACAGCCGCACTGTGGTGTGAAACTTCAGAATGTTAGCTGTTCATTGGCTGGTCGTGCTTCTTCCTCTGCTAACTCTGGCCACTGCTGATCAGCGCTAGCTGCTCTAATTTCGTCTGTCCCACCGCCTTGGAATTCACAGTTTGGATGTTACACGAGGAGAATCGACGAAGACTGTCTGCTCAGAGCTAAACACTGCTGCTGAGTAGATACAATAATACAATACAATACAATACATCTTCAGGATTGAAACCTGACCTCAGGCACTAGCCCAGCGAGCCGCTACTCCGCTCATGAGGTGATCGTAGTTGTACCCAGTCTTTCCTTCGTTGTTTGGGCGATCGAAACCACCCGCGCAAGTCCGTCAATTCCAGTTGCTTTTTTATGCCCAGCCACGGGCGGTTGGACCAGGATTAGTAGAGCTCATCATTGCCGTAGTTGTACTACAGCATCATGGCAGCTACATACATGTGGCGACTACATCATAATCATATCACCCTATCAAGCTATTGGCATCCACGCCTTGGGCCCGCACCCCACCGGTACCGGGACAGAAGGAGGAGGGAGTACTGCTCCAAAATGTTTGCCAGTATCGCACACATTCCAAGCCTCCACAACAAAATCTGCAATTTACGGTGACGCCGTCCGACATCTTCCGAAGCTTGCCCAACCAAAATAATCCGTCACAAAACGCAGCACCTTGGTTGTTGAATTAATATGGAGAAAACGCTGCTCGACTTTTTAGCGCAACCAGGCAGGGATCTGATCTCAGCAAACATGCCCTTCTGCAATATCTGAGCAGAGGTAACAGGGCAATTGAACATCAAATGTGACAATGACTCAAGAATTGCATACATTACATTACATTACATGCTCCACCCAACAAGGAGTGGGAACCCCATTCAGGAGCCAACGAGAGGCTCATTGGGGGGGGAGACCTCATAGAATATATCATCGTCATCAGAACAAACAGAAGAGTCAGCAGAGAAAAATTCGTCCGCTGCATCGATCGCTTGAGCGACAGAAACCGAAGACAAGAAGGACTCAGGGTCCGCCTCCGGGTGGCAGCGCACCAAATAGCAACAATGCACGAAGGCAGCCACAAGAGCAGCCACAAGAGCAATTGCACCACAACAAGGACATGCTGAGTTGGGATCAGCTTTGCGAACCCCATACTGAGTAGTACGCTCATGCACACACAGACAATCCATACGAACAAGCATAAGCAATTCAATACCACATGCTCTTGCCACTTAACACAAGTACGACCAAGGCCTCCTACTAGGAGGTTTAGTAAACCCTTAGTATCAGCATGAGGGGGTGCACATGAGGGGATGCACATGAGCAACATACCGACTCAGAGTGGAGTGCTACAACAGTTCACATACAATCCTTTCAGCATGTAGTGCTCTGACCTGCTTGTTGACATGGTTCTTGCACTTACTGTGGCAACTACACATGGTGGGCAGGTCGCTTTGGCCGGGCTGAGGGAGGCTACGATTTGTTATAGCCTAAAACAGTGCAGTGAATCAAGTAACAGAAGTGACACTCACTGATGTGTCACAGAAAAAAGGGGATCACTTGTAACTCACTAAGAGAAGAAGACAAGTAGCAACTGCTGCACTGTATGTGGCCCGCCAGCCCCAGCAACTGACACACTGCCTGCACCTTACCAGCTCCAGCAACTACTGCACTGCATGTGGCCCGCCAGCCCCAGCAACTGCTGCACTGCCAGCACCTTACCAGCTCCAGCAACTGCTGCACTGCATGTGGCCCGCCAGCCCCAGCAACTGCTGCACTGCCAGCACCTTACCAGCTCCAGCAACTGCTGCACTGCATGTGGCCCGCCAGCCCCAGCAACTGCTGCACTGCCAGCACCTTACCAGCTCCAGCAACTGCTGTACTGTATGTGGCCCGCCAGCCCCAGCAACTGATACACTGCCTGCACCTTACCAGCTCCAGCAACTGCTGCACTGCTTGTGGCCCGCCAGCCCCAGCAACTGATACACTGCCAGCACCTTACCAGCTCCAGCAACTGCTGCACTGCATGTGGCCCTCCAGCCCCAGCCACTGCTGCACTGCCAGCACCTTACCAGCTCCAGCAACTGCTGTACTGCATGTGGCCCTCCAGCCCCAGCAACTGATACACTGCCTGCACCTTACCAGCTCCAGCAACTGCTGCATGTGGCCCTCCAGCTCCAGCAACTGCTGCTCTGCCTGCACCTTGCCAGCTCCAGCGACTGCTGTAATGTGTGTGACCTGCCAGCCCCAGCAAGTGCTGCACTGCCTGCATCCCGCCAGCTTTAGCAACTGCTGCGCTGCCTATAACTTACCAGCTCCGGCAAGTTCTGCACTGTATTTAACACGCCAGCTCCAGCACCTGCTGCACTGCCTGCAACTCACCAGCTCCAGCAAGGGCTGCACTATATGTGGTCCACCAGCTCCAGCAACTGCTGCACTGCTGCTGAGGGCACCGCTGCTGAGGGCATCGCTGCTGTAAGCACTGCTGCTGTGGGCACTGCTGAGGGCACTGCTGCTGAAGGCACTGCTGTGGGTACTGCTGCTGACGGCACTGCTGCTCACGGCACTGCTGCTGAGGGCACTGCTGCTGTGGGCACTGCTGCTGTGGGCACTGCTGCTGTGGGCACTGCTCCTGAGGCCAAGGTGTGATGGTCTCCATGCCTGTGGCATGCCCATCAACACTCCTGCCCCGCCTGCGTAGATGTAAACCATGAAAAGTCTGATTGATCGGCCCGCAGGGGACAACCATCAATTTGGTAAGCAACAAGGAACTAACCCCTTTTTGAAACAGTGACATAACACAGGTTTATGTGCGTATGTATCTTTGATTCCTGGTGGCAGCAACGAACTTGTTAATAGTCTTTACTTTGCTGTCCAGTGGTTTTTGCTCTAAGATTCCAAGAGCGCAACGATCACAGAAATGGCACCCCTGACAGACGCTCAGACCGCTGAGGCAAAGGAAGCATTCGCACTGTTTGACAAAGACAATGATGGGTGCATCACCACTGGCGAGCTGGGCACTGTGATGCGGGCGCTGGGCAAGAACCCAACAGAGGCAGAGGTCAGCAGCCTGATCAAGGAGGTGGACGCCGATGGCAGGGGAGTGATCAACCTGCAGGGTGAGTGCATGCGCACGCTTGACTGTGAGTGCCACGTTGAGCAGCAGGGCTGACAACAAAACTGCTTGGGCAGTTGGCGCCAAGGCTTGCACACAGTCGCAGGATGTTTTAAAAATGCCTGTGTTGGCATATTATTGGCACGAACTGGCCTGCCCGGCGGCAGGCTTGCTGCCTAGGTGCCTGTGAGCCATGGCACAGCACCCAGCACTGCCGATGCTGTGTGCTGCTCTGACCAGTATGGCCTGCCCTCTTTCCCTTGCACCGCACGGACTCTTCTGGCTGCAGAGTTCCTGGGCGTGATGAGCCGTGAGATTCGCAGCTTTGACTCAGAGCAGGACATCCGCAACGCATGGAAGGTGCGCACAGCGCACCCAGGGTGGCGCAACAGTGTGTGCCGCGGCACCTGCACGATCAGCAGGTGCCCAGGCAAGCAGCAGCAGCACATTGCAGCAGCGAAAAGACGAAGCGGCTGTCATAAGCGTTTACAATGCAGCTGAAAACCTCCGACTTGAGCGGTGCAGAGTGTGCTGGTCTCCATCAGCCAAGCGCTCGGCAGCTGCTGCAGCCAGTGAAGTGCGTTGGCCTTGGCTTGGCCCCTTCTCACATGCCAACCAAAATTTGAAGAAGCAGCCGCTCCCGCACTTGCTGCATTTGACATATTCCTCTGCGGCCGTTTCCTTGCATACGGCGGCGTCACACAGAACAACCAGCCGCACAACTGCACCACAGCGCATGCCCTGCTTTCACTGCCGACATCTTGCAGCAGCCTGGAAGCCATGGCTGATGCCTGTGCCTGCATGTTCATTCCCTGCCGCTGTGCAGGTGTTTGACAAGGACCAGCGCGGCTTCATCGAGGCCAAGGAGCTGCGCCACGTGCTGACAAACATCGGCGAGAAGCTGTCCTCGCCAGAGATGGAGGACATGATCAAGGAGGCCGACCCAGACAATGACGGCCGCATCCAGTATGAGGAGTTTGTGCGCATGCTGCTTGCAAAGTGAAGCCGTGCGCACTGAAGGTGCAGCAGCAGGTGGCCGTCTGGCAGCCGCGCCAGGTGCGCAGCTGTGCGGGGGCCTTGCGTGGCGGGGCAGGTGCGCGTCGTGTGCTGCTGGGAATGCAGTGCCTGTGCAGCGTGGCAGGGCGTGTGCCTGCTGGCAATGCCAGCAGGCCCACATGCTGGCTTGCCAGTAGTGCCTCGCAAAGTAGCAGCTGCTTGCCGCGCCACAGCACCAGCGGAGTGCGCAGCGGCGCTGCAGCTGCTGCAGGCGGTGGAAGCTGTTTGTTGGGGAGGTGGTTTGAGGGAGGCAAGCACCATGCAGCTGCAGCTCCTGCAGGGGCAGCTGCTGCTTGTTGCATGCGTTGCTTGTGCTTCTGTTTCCATATAAGGACTAGCACACACATTCTTTTGAGCTGCAGTGGCTGCAGAACCAATCGGGTGGTTTTTGCTATAATTGATGTTTATAGATCATATGCATGTAGCCCACTGTTGCGCTGGCATTGAGCTGTATGTGTAGCGGTGCACAGTGTCATGTGCGGTGAGCCCACCAAACAAGAGTGGAATGGTTTTTGTTGCATCTTGGACAACATGGAGTACCAGTATGCAGCAAAGATTGCTACAAGAGATGTAAAAGATACACAGTTGTATATGGGCTTTGATGGCGCCAGTCAGCAGCACAGCTTGGAATGCTCGTGTGGGCTGAGACCTGCTGCGAAAACATCAGCATCATGTGATGCATCAAGCCATTGCATCAATGCCACCGACAGGAGCGGAAGGATCGTCCTGAGGGGAGCACTGCTGCTGCATTGTGTTTGCACCTACAACGCACATCTCATCACTCCTTTGCGTGCATGCAATGCTATTTCCTACCAAATCTCAAGCCTGCACAAGGCAACCACCAACATGAAACCAACTGACATGCTCCAGAACTACCCCGGGCCTAGACACCATCAGATGCAGAATGTCACACCGTGCAGGATGAATCAGACATGGGCTAAACACCAGTACTGCACAGTTTCTCAGTGCAACCTGGCAGGGACCTGATCTCCAAGAAATCTATTTCCCTGCTGCGCTGCAATGCATTCAAGCACCACAGGCCTGGCTTTAGCAGTCTGCTGCATCAAAAGACAGCAGGGAGCCAGAATGCACTGCATTGCCGCGCATGAACGCTTCTGCCAGAGAGAGCCAGTGGTGCCTTCAGCCAGTGCCTATGGCAAGACCATCTCAGAAAGTTTGTGACACACATGGTGGCAACATTTCGGCTCTGCTGACTGTGTGGCACGTGCACAAGGCAGCATGCCTGATCCGGCATGTCATGCCATGTTGAATTTGTTGTGCAGCCACACATCACCCTCTCCTGTTGCTACAAGACTGACACAAGACTGACGATTCCCAGCTTAGGATTGAAGATTGATGGATCAGGTGGTTGCCTAATGAGCCTGTCACTGGCTCGAAAACGGGCAATGTTCCCGTCCTGTAACATCCAAGATGTGAAACTGTGACATCTGCGTCGGTATGCCATGCCGCTGCTGGCCTGCTATGCTGTACGCAGCACGCATCATCATCATATTACCCATTCAAGTACGCAGCACGCATGACAGGTGCATGTGACAAAGCTGCAGCACTGAAGCAGGCACGACATGGCAAGCACGGCAGGCATCCCACTGCCGGCCAGCGCATGTAACGTGCGTGTCGCATCAAGCCTCGCCCTCCCACTCCGCCAGGAACTGCTGCAGGTACTGCTCCATGAAGGAGTGCCGCTGCTGCGCAAGCTGCCTGCCAGCGTCAGTCTTCATCAGGTCCTGCAGCAGCAGCAGCAGCAGCAGGAGGACACAACAGCGGCAAGGCATTCGCAGGGTCTGATGAAGGGCAGCCCTGTGCCAAGTCTTCCGCCCTGCCTGGCGCCCATGCTGCAAATGCGGCTCCTGCTTGTAACACCTGACCAATCCAGCAACACCAACAGAAGCCCTCGCACATTGACGCTCCAGCCTAGGGCCCCCACCCTAGCACTATTGCTGCAAAAGGGTTTCACATAAAGATGGCCTGCTTCTGCTGCTGCTGCATGCACTGCTATTATGCATATAATTGACGCACATAATGCTAACAACAGCTGAGGCTGGATAGGCAGTTCCGTAAAGGCAATCCGCCTCAATGTGTACTGCAATCCCCAGTCCCTGGCACACTGCCCACCTTGATTTTGAGCAGCTTCTCTGCAAAGTGGTTGAAGGTGGTTGCCTGATGTCCCTGCTGCATGTACTGCTCCTTGGTCATGTTGTGGCGCGGGGGCACTGCCGGGTCGTGCAGCACGCGCTTGAAGGCACCGCCAAACGTGAAGCAGCGCGCAATGCCAATGGCGCCAATGGCATCCAGCCTGGTGATGAGGGGTTGTGCATTGCAGACGCGGACTAATCGGCGGGGTGTGAGATTGCGGAGAGTACAGGCAAGGAAGCAAGAAAGCTGGCGGGATGTTCAATGCACAGCGTGGTCGTTTGACCTACTGCTGGATGTATGAGCTGCCGGATGTATGAGAAAGCAGACACGACGTTGCTGCTCTGCCTGCCAAGCACCTGACAGCATCCTGTGCCACTGTGTGTGTGAGTGGTGCTGCCGCACCACTTAAGCCAATGCTGTCGCTGCTGCCATGCATATGCTCCTGACTACATTCCTAAAGCAACTCTTAGCTGAAAAAACCCTAATGCAGCTGAGACTAACAAACAAGTCCTCCCTTCCTGTGGCTGGCTTCAACTGCTTCCCTGAATGGCTGAGCTGCAACTTCACCCAGCACAGCTTGTTTGCTGCCTGCTCACAACCAGGCAGCCCTGCTTGCCGCGCACCTGTCGGCATCCTGCACCACTGCCGCCTCCCTGCTCAAGCTGCTCCTGCTGCTGCTGTTGCCGCTCGCCTTTGTCAACTCCTCTTTGAATCCCACGGAGGCTACAACAGCACAAACGTCTGCCGTAAGGCTCTCTGCCTGGTTATGGCTGGAAAGGAACTCCTGCACAGAACAGAGCGGGGCAACACAGGCAGCAAAGGATCATGTGCTGTGGCAGGCAGCCCGTTAGCAGTGTGTAAAGCCCTTGCTGGTCAACTCACTTACACACTTGCAATGATGGTGCGCGCTGGCGGCTGCTTCAGCTTCTCTCGTCTCAATGTGCTGCATGCGGTCAGTGCCCAGCGCAGCAGCAGGCGGCTGAGGGCACAGCTGCACTGCACCGGATTGTGTCGCCCTGCACCACGCACAGCAGATGGCGTGCTCACCTTGATTGCTGCCTGCGCTTGCTGATTCGAGCCGCCGTACTTGTGATCTGAGATGTCGTGCAGCAGCGCCCCCAGCTGCACCACCAGCTGGCCCCGCGCATCTAAGCCTTCCATGACAGCAAGGTGCAGCGCAGTGCGTCGCACGCGCTCTGCAGCAGCAGCAGCAGCACACAGGCAGCAGTGGTGACCAAGTCCGGGCAGGTCTGTAGCGCAGAAGATTGTGGTAAGCAGATGGTGTGAACTGGAGGCTGGAGCTGCTTGCATGTAAGGGCAGCTGTGGCCAAGACACGCAGCTGCATCAGGTACGCTGTCCTGCTGTTGCCGCTACATGGAGTGGTGCAACCAGCATGCGCTGCACCAATGGGATGGATGCATGTGCGCAACAAAGCTGGGTCAGGGCTGTGCTGGTCACATCACAATGCTGCTGCACAGCGCCATATGCACCTATGTTCAAACCTTTTACAGCTTGGTCAGTTCCAAGCTGCTGGTAAGAAAGCCACCAACACACTTTGCTTGCCCGCACCTATGTGGCTGTAGTCATGGCTGGCATCGTTGCCAGCCAGGATCTGCTGCACATGCTGCTCAGTGGCTCTTAGTAGATGGTCTCTGTCCAGTGCCATGATCACAGTTATGTCTGGTACTGATCTAGGGTTTCCTGCTGCTGTAGCCTGCAAGCTGTCTGTACAGGCTAGCTCTACAGGTAGGGGCAAGTACAAGGGTGCAGCAGTCCACAACAGTCGACACAGGCATGCTAGCAGGCCACGGTGAAACAGATGTAACCTTTCAAGTGCTATGCGATGGGATCAAAAGGCATCATGCTGACGATGATTGATTCGACTTCAAGTGCCACACTAACAGTGTCATGCACTGCTGCCTGACTACTGCACGAGTTTAGCAGTTCGACCGCAGTGCCCTCCAACGTAATTCAATTGCTTGCCCTCACAACGTCACTCCCTGCCTTGCGTGTGTGTGTGGTGTGTCAAAGGAGCAAGACAGCAAAAGTTTTATTCGCATTCTACTTTCAGCAGCAGCGCCAAGATGACTACGCCTGCCACCTTTATCACCCCTAAAATTACATCGCGATCTGCAGAGAGGGTAGCTGATGACATAGACAAGTACGAGGTGCGCAAGGGGCGTTGTCAGCCCCAACGGGTTGGCGGGCTGGGGGATGCAGGCCGTTCAAGCCGCTGTTGTTGGTAGAAAGTGTTGTGCATGGATGCGTTGAGTGCGTTTCGATTGCCGGAGCTGTCGCACAAGGCCTGGAAGTCGCGGGCATTTGCTGCCAGCCAGCAACTGTTTAGCTGCGTGACAGCTGCAGCAATAAAAAGGATAACTGATGAATCAGTACCGTGACGCAAAGCAATCACATACTGTTTGTCTGGTGTCACTCCCGCCCTGATGCCTCTGCCTTGTGTGTGGGCACCTGCTGACTGCAGAAGTACCACACCACGCATGGAGGCGACGTTGCGGCCCGCAAGTCGCAGTATGCAGACATGGTTAACAAGTACTATGATCTGGCCACGTCTTTCTATGAGTATGGTGCGTATGGCATCGCAGCAGCAGGGGCCAATTGGAGCAACTGCCACAGCAGTACACGCTGCGGTTGCCAGCATCCAGACTAGTGCCTTTTGACTGGCATGATGAGCAGATGGGTTCGTCACATATCAAAGCAGCTTGGTGCATGGTGTATGATGCATGACAACAGCATGCGAGCTTCTAAGGCATGAAGGGTGCCATACAACAGTCGTAGTGCATTTCAAGTTTGTCGCCCAAGGCGATTAACAGCTCATCCGTGCCACAGTTCTCTCGCCTCATGTGCAAGAATGCTGGCACCTGTTAATGAGCGGTGCTCAGCTTCTTCCTTCATCTCTTCACATCTGAAAACACAACGCATATGAAAGCATGCACCGTTGCAGCACTGTGGCTCGCCCACCATGCCACGCCATGCGTCTGCAGCTGCTGCCTTGCTTGACATCTGCCATCTTGCTGTTTCCTGCAGGTTGGGGCACCTCATTCCACTTTGCGCACAGGCTCAAGCACGAGACACACATGGAGAGTATCAGGCGCCATGAGCACTACTTGGCACTGCGCCTGGGGCTGCAGCCAGGTGTGTGTCGTGCACCGGAGTCTCCGGACTTCTGGTGTTCTTGCAGGAGGGCAGGACAGTGCAGCAGAGGAGCGCGGGGCTTGCAGTGCCTTGCAGAGGGCGGGGTGGGGGGGCGCAGCAGGCGTGTGTCGACGCCACCCGGCACTGCCACCAGGGCTCAAGCCAGCAGCTGGTGGTGGTGCTTGGCAGGGAGTTGGCTGCAGGACGACTGCGCTGGAATCCTGTGGAACGTTTTGCTTGAGGATGGGGCCCCCTAACAACTGTGCTAGCATGCAGCGACAGCAGAGACAGCGGTGTATTGCAGTTGCAGCCAGCAGCAAGACCACAATGGTGTGCCATGGCTGGTGTTTGGGGATGGTCAGCCTGTAAGCAGCTAGCATGCGGAGTTTGATGCAACATGGCTTCCTTGCCATGTGGTGCCACTGAGAGCCGCTGCACTTCTCACCCATGGGCATCTGGCTTGCCATGACTTTATGGTCACACAGCAGTCCTGATGGCGTGGCCTCAATGCCGGCTGCGCTGCGCTGTGTGCTGTCCTGCAGGCGAAAAGTGCCTGGATGTGGGCTGCGGCATTGGCGGGCCCCTCAGGGAGATTGCTCTGTTCTCAGGAGCGCACGTAACAGGTGCGTGGTGGACAGCATCGCGCGGCCAGCTGGGCTCACATGAGCAGCGGTGTGCGCTCAGCAGCAGCAGTTGCAGTCTCAGCAGGTGTGCCGGAGTACCAACAAATGTGAGCAGCGGGCGCAGCATGTAGCAGGGATCAGCATGGTGCGGAACATATGCTGCCGTTGTTAACAGCATGTTGAATACGCATCCAGCCTGCATGTTGTCACACACTGCAACATCCTCAAATGCTCTCCCCTTCATCCCGCAGAAGTAGGTTGTACCGCCCCACAGTTACTTCAATCTGCGTTATGGTGTGTCACAGGCCTAAACAACAACGCCTACCAGATCAGCCGTGCGCTGCACCACAACGGCCGCACAGGCCGCAACCTGGACCAGATCAGCCGCTTCGTGAAGGCAGACTTCATGAAGATGCCTTTTGAGGATGCCAGCTTTGACGCAGTGTACCAGATTGACGCAACATGCCACGCACCCGACCAGGTCGGCTGCTACAAGGTGAGGCCAGTTGCACATGCGCAGCAGCAGCCCCAGCATGTTGCTTAGCCTTGCGGTATCTCTTGCGGGATCTCTTGCGGGAGCACCTGCTTGCAGCCTGTTTTGCCAACCAACCATGCTACTGTGTGCAGTTCGGTGTCTTTGTTGCCTTTACCACAGGCAGCAGCTATGCAGCTGCAACCATCATGACAGAGACCCGCTTATCCTTGCTGCTGCTGCCACCACTGCTCCTGCGCTCGCAGGAGATCCTCCGTGTGCTGAAGCCGGGGCAGTACTTTGCAGGCTATGAGTGGTGCGCCACCGACCTGTACGACCCTGCCAACCCCAACCACAAGACGATCATGGCAGAGATTGAGCTGGGCAATGGCCTGCCAGATGTGCGGTGCGTGTCCAGTGCCACACCGCCTTGCATGCTGTTTGCCATGGCGCAGGGCTGCAAACTGTTGGCGTACAGATGCATCACCAGCCACAAATGCACAAGACAACAACGCAAGGTCAGCCAGCGAGCGCTCTGCATTTCTACGATGACAGCACTACTAGAGGGCTGTTCCCAACACACATAAGCTGTTTTGGCAGTGAATGCACAAGAAAGTGTGCCTTTACCTGAGGAGTGTACGTGACGCGCGCCGGGCCCTCAACCTCTCAATGTTGTCGGCATCAACATGTTGGTGATTCCGTTCATTCGCTTCCGCCGTCATTCCTTGGTACTCAGGACGACCAAGCAGACGCTGGAGGCGCTGCAGAAGGCCGGCTTTGAGCTGATTGACAGCGCTGACCTGGCGCTGAGCGCGGACATCCCCTGGTGGGACCCAGTGGACCCCGACAACTGGACGCGCCTGCAGAGTGAGTGCAGCTGCGCGCGCCTTGCCGTGCCTCTGTGCGTCAGCAGGGCCGTGTCTGTGCTTGCTGTGCTGCATGTTGCGGCGCGCGCCGCGAAAGGGTGTCGACTGTTTCCATGTGCAAGAGCGGCGCGCACGATGCTCTCAAGGATGCACGTGCCGCGTGTGCACACGATTTGTAACACATGCAGCCGCCAATCTCGCATGAAGGCCCGGACGCCGTCTCTTGACCACGCGACGCCTCCCCACCCATCCTGCACTTGCCCATATTTGTCCAAATTTGTTCAAACCTCTCCAGCATCTGGTCCTGCCTGCGCACCCAAATGTGATGATCCATCCGTCGTGCCACGTCTGCAGACTTCCGCACCACCAAGGTCGGCCGCTACGCCACGCACCAGCTGGTCAAGACGCTGGAGCGCTTTGGCCTGGTGCCCAAGGGCAGCCTGGAGGTGGCCAGCATGCTGGAGCGCGCAGCAGACGGCCTTGTGGCCGGCGGCAAGATGGGCCTGTTCACGCCGCTCTTTTTCTTCCTGGTCCGCAAGCCCGCCAGCGCGTGAGCAGCTGTCAGGGTAGGCGGGCAGGGCGGGGTGGGTTGGATGGATGGATGCGCGCTCTGCAAGTGCGGTGGTGCGCTGTAGTGTCATTGTTGCTGCTGTTGTTTGCCGCAGCAGGTGCGGTGCGGTTGGTGGCGACGGCCATTTGTTATGTAGCGAGTAGGATCAGCCGCAGCCCTGTTGGCTGCCGTGGCAGGGCGTCACAGAGAGATTTTGCAGCGGTTGCTGTGCACAGTCCTAAGAACCGTGCACTAGTCGGAAGTATGCGCCTGAGCGGATGTTGCAATGCGGCTGCTGCATTGTGCATGAGAGGGGCTTGACCACATTCGGTGTTGTTGAACGGTGACGCCCCTGAGCAGCAAACCCACACCAACGTGTGGCTTGGATATATTTTTGTGCGGACAATCAACATGCACCAAGGCAGCAACAGATGTGTTTGTCTGGGAAGCTGTTCAGTCGAGCGCATGATGTTGAACTGCATTAAGCGGTTGGCCATGCAAGGGACAAGCAGCTGTTGTGCTTGGCGCTTCTGCCGTGGCATTGCATGCTGCAGTGTGTGGTCTGAGTGATGCGCTGCTTCCTTGCCTGTGTCTGGCTTCTCTGCGATGCCACTGTGTTTGCCGCTGCTTCTGCGGCCCCTGAAGGGGCTGTCAGTTGTGATGTTGGCAAAAGCATAAACAGCGGGCACTCTGTGTACAGCTGTGCTCAAGTCGCCGCTGGCATCGAGTTGGTGGCTGCATACACTCCACTTGGGAGCGTTCATTAAACGCGGTTGGTTGGTTGAACAGTCAACGCTGCTGGTTGAGCCAAGTAAGGGCCTGCCACAACTCGGTTCACTCGATTGATTGTACTCGGCTGATCAGCTGATTCCAGTGATGACATTGTTTTTGTAGACTTCAGCTTACCCCAAGGATCATCATCATCATATTACCCCAAGGATGAGAGCATCTGTTATAGTACAGAGAGGTAGCAGCACCGTTGTGGCTGTTGCATTGTGGTTGTTGACTGTGTGGCGCTGTGTTGCTGGCAGACGTGTTGCTGTGATTCCATGATGTTTGGCGCACTGCAGCGCTGTTAAATTTTGCAAATGTCAGGATTACGGTAAATGTGCAGATAATGTACAACTGTCATGACATCATGCGTGGCTTGAATGGGTAATATGATGATGATGATGATGATGATGATGATGATGATGATGATGATGACATCATGCGTTCTGCGCTTTGGAGCTGAGTGCCTCAGAAGCGTGCGTGGATTTAGGGAGACTCAACCTGCTCAAGCGCTGTAGGATGTTTTGCATGCTTGCGATGACAAGATGCGCCTCTCCAGTACCAAAACTATTGCATGCTAAAGCAACAACCAGTGCATGACCTCGTTCTGTTCCATGAGTCCGCCACATCCTACCGAAAGCAGCTGCACAGTGTACCGTACAGTGTACGAACGGTTTACAGTGCCCTGCTCCAAGACAAATGGAAAAGCATTGACAAGCTTGTGGGGGATGCGGCAACGGCAACCACTGTCCTAACGCCGTTGGGCACTCTGCGGCGCTGATTGCTGCTGCGCTGGCTTGAATTGTGAAAGGAAACGGCACTGGCATTCATGACATGCCAAATGCCCACCACCCACCCACATGCATGGAGCTGAATTGCGGTTCAGCAGAAAGTTCGCAACTTACTGCTGGCAGTGCAACTATACCACTGCCTTCAGCTGGATACCAGCCACCACCAATGGTGGTCCACCGGTTTCTTGCAACCAGCAGGTTATTTTTTTAGTTACACAAAGTGGTTTCACATGGGTCCAGTTACCATCTTACACGGCGTGAGACACAACCAAATGAGGACGGTGTCAATGCGTGACATGGGAAAAAATTCAGGTGCTGCAGCTGCAGCAGGGCAGTACAGGGGGTTGTGCCACCGTTGCTGCATGCACAGCCTTGCATATGGGCGTGCATGACTATATATTGAAAAAGGCTTTGCATTTAGGAAAGGCTTTGTTGTTGCCCTGCTACTTTACAGCGTTGCTGCTGATCACATGCAGTGTTGTGAAGAAGAAGCAGCACTCTAGCATGAAAAGCAATGTGACATCCTGCCATAACATAGAGTGAATGTTACAGGCAGTAAAACATGCAGGATGCATCGAGTCAGCATGTAAAGTTCGACAATCAAGATGGTGTCACAAAGATGAGATACATGCATGCCTGGATTGCACATATTGTGCAACCCAGATGTCTCATGTCGGGCAGTGAACATGGTCACCCCTCTTCCTCCTCCACACGTGAAGAAGCAGCAGCACTCTAGCATGAAAAGGCGAGCAAGCAAGCCGTGCCACGCTACGCCTGCATGTGTGCGTCTCACCACAGCAGCTCACTCAGTGACAGTGTCGCAATGACATATCGTACTGTATCGACAAGTACGCACTGTTGCTGTGAACTCAGTCACTGGCTGCTAACTGCTGGGGGTGGTAGGTGACCTGTGGAAGTGCACATTCCTCCACTTGCCGCCCTTCTTCTCCCAGACACGCGTCTCCTCACTGGAGACGGTCAGCGGCCTGCCGCTGGCGGAGTCGATCTTCTGCTGCAGCCGTATGCAGCTCACCACAGCGGCGGTGTCCCCCAGCATGCGCACCTGCACAGCAGGAGCATGCACCGGTGTGAAAGGACACAGCACTGCACGCATGCAGAGGGCGAATGGGCAGCACGAGGCCCCCGCGATGCAACCAGTAGATACCTGGGACTGTTTGCGTGCTGCCAGATGCTGCTCAAAGCACTACACACATGCCTCGATGGTAATGATCTCCTCCTAGAAGTCACTTGACAGACTGCCAAATGGTGCAGGCTTGAGCGAGTGGCATGCACAGTGCAAATCACTCCGGGCCAAAACACGGGCGTCACTCGGTGACACAGCAGCTGCATCATAGCCGCTGCATGTGCTTAAGTGTGGTGGCAACGTGCTGCTGTTGCAATGGGACAGCTGGCTGAACGATCTGCGACATGAGCGTTATGACAGCTGGCCGGTGTGCTCACATGTGGCTGCGTGATGGTGTTGTTCGGGGGCTTGTAGTTCTCCCGAGCTGCCAGCAGGTCAAAGTAGAACCTGAGCAGGCAGCAACCATCACGCAGGCACAGGTAGCATGAAACGTGAGGCCTGAAGCAGGCAAGCAGCAGGCTGCAGCAAAGCTGTCGCCTTTGCAGCTGCTGTGCTTGGCACCACAGTGAACTCACTGTCCAGCAGCCACGTGCTTTGAAGCACATGTACGAGCTTCCCAACAGCTGCAGCAACCACGCAAAAGCGCAAGACTGGCGAAACTGGTAATGCACCCAGGAGCAGCACAATGCAGATGGGTTGATGCTGCATGGCACAGCAACCCACCTGTGGAATGGCAGGCCCTGGACCAAGTTGCCAACTGCGGCACATGCAGGCAACACAGCGCAGACATCATGCAAGAGGTCAAGCGGGCGAAGTTAGGAGTTCTGGAGAACAGACTACAGTCAAAGCACTTGAGCGTTGCGATGTGCTCTGCATTGCAAGCGGATGGCACGCAAACCTGGAGTGTTCAGAGTGGCAGCAGCAATGCTGAGCAGTAGCAGCAGCAGCAGCAGCACATCCTCAGTGCCACAGCAGCTGCAGTGACACGACAATAACAAGTCATAAAAAGATGCAGTCTGTGTCACCTGCTTCAGGCTCAAAAGCAGTGAGGGACTCATCGCAGAGCTCGGAGTACGTCTGCCAGTCCCTGTTGGCGATGCTGTCCAGCAAGTCCTGCTGCAGCTTAACCAGGTGCTCCTGTACATCTGCCATGCCAATTTTATTATTAACTGCTGCCAAAGCTAGCTTACACCGAACTCTGCGCTGCGTCACAGGCCGATACGCAACCGGAGCTGCCGGACAGTACTGCGACTTTACGAGCTTGTGCAAAACCGCACCACATCGCATTGCTGTGTAGACGTGCGACCAAAGGCAGGGTGATGGCCAGGGGAACAACCAAGGCTAACCAAGTCGTCTCACAACGTCCAGACACTAGCATCCTTGCATTGAACCCTAGTTGGCTGGCATGTTACATTGTAAAGACTTGCAAGAAGACACACTTTGCAAAGACAATGCAGCAACTGCGGCACTCACATTGCTAGAATGTTACATTTGGGCATGGGACACAATGGAGCCCTCACCAGGCAATTTGAGCCCGAGTGAATGCAGTCTGCAAACGCAAACATCCACCTTGCGCTGAATCAGCTCCCCATCAGTGAAGGGCCACCAAAGCAGTGCTACTCATCATCATCATATTACCCATTCAATCCATAGCATCAGCGCCATCGGCCCCGCGCCCCACCGGGGCGGAAAGAGGAGGGAGCACTGCTCCAGAATGTTTGCATGCATTGCGCACATCCCACGACTTGACAAGAAAAGCAGCGATACACGATGACACCATCCGACATCTTCCAGAACTGCCCCAAATATCATCAGATACAAAACGCAACACCTTGATTGACGAATCAGCCATGGACAAAAGCAGTGCTACTGTGGTTGCTTGTCAAACAAAAGTGCTTTGCTTGGCAGGCGTGCAGTTGCTCATCTGAGGCCAGCATTCAAGATCGTTTTATAGGTCAAGACAGCCAGCAATGCACTGTGAGAACACTACATGTGTTTTTAGTCCATTGTGCCAACATGCCCTTGAAACAACTGCAGATTTACAGTCACATTGCAAAGCAGCAAGATGCCTAAAGCGGCATGAGTCTTGCCACAGGCACACAGGTGTTGCCAGTCACTGCAAGACACAGCAACGGTCGCAATGCTGCAGAGTAGCTCTCCTCCTTACAATTAAACATTACTACTTGCAGCATGCTGGGTACCAACTTGTCCTTAAAGGACAAGAAGGCAGCCGCATCGCAGCCCAACCCCGCTGTCCGTTTTCCCCCGGAATACGCTCCCCACCCACACCCTGCCCATAATGGATCTCATTGCATGATCACCATCTGGCACCCCACCCAGCAGGAGCAGCAGCCGCACTGCTGCATCACCTGCTGCACTTCACGTGTCAGCTGCCACTGCCTTGCGCTGCGACCGGCGCGGCCGCGTCGCCGCTAGGCTGCCCTCGCCAGGCAAGCTGGCCTCACCCGCCCTGACAACCCCGGCCGCAAAAGATGCTGCAGACAGCCGCCCTGCCGCACGCGGCTGCACGCTGCAGATGTTGTCTGCCTCGCCTGCATCCTCTGTTGTTGCCGGAGCAGCAGCGGCAGGTCGTGCCGGGGATGCAAGTGGCTCGTCTGCTGTCGCTGCTGCTGCCTTGGCAGGGCTTGCCTTGCTTGCAGGAGAGCCATTTCCTGCAAGGCTGCCCTTGGCTGGCGACGCCTTCTTCTTGCTGGCAGTTGCAGGGGTTTTCGCTGGCGTGGTGGCACCCTGGACTGGCCTGCCGATGGCTACTGGGCTGGACACGCCAGCAGCCTGTGCAGCTGCTGCATTGGGGAACTCAAAGCTGCCGCTGCGGCGCATCAAGCCCGCTGGTGCTAGCTCCGGCTGCGGTGGCGGGTGGGGCACAAGCCTGCAGAGGTACAGCAGCAGGTGCAGCTGCACACCTGAGCCGCCTCACGCAGCAACACATTGACTCACAGGCATGCAATGCATGCATGTCATACTGCAAGTGCTGTGTGCTGGGCAAGTGATTTCGTGCACGTGTGTGTCTTGGACAACAGAGAGCACCAGCACAGTTGCTGCTCTGCAGCTGCACACAGCCAGAGCCACACGACAGCAGCCAGCAGCTGTGGGCACCCAGGGTGCACTCAGCAAAGGGCTCTCAGCTGCGTGTGCTGGTGGCTCACGTGAGCGTGTGCAGCAGCTTGGCCACTGGTGCTGTGAAGTCCAGCGCATGCCCGCTGCACTCCTTCACGAATGTGTGCAGCACCTGCGGCAGCAAGCAGCATGCAAGTGTTGCAATTAATAGCCAGCGTACCAGCGCGCGTTTGAGTAGCAGCAGTGTGCAGCTGTTCCATGTACCGTATCACAAGAACAACAGCAACCGAAGCCCCACAAGGTGGTCGCAAAGCTCCATATGCCATCACTCGTGATATGTTGAGATCCGGAACCAATGGTAGTGCCTCATTCACAGTCCAACAAGCGTGATGGAGCCCATAATGATCCCGCAAGCAGCATTGAGCTAATTATTTATCATCAAAGACAGACCCCTCACCAGCCAGGTCACCACAAAGCCGGCAGCAGCTGATGCCGGCAGCAGCTGCAGCACATACGCCAGCAGGTAGTAGCAGGTGGCCGCCATGGCAGCAGACCTGCTGACAAAGCCAGGCGATGACAGCTCAGCATGGCCGTGCAGTGCTCCCCAGTGGTGCAGCAAGGCGTCTGCGATGAGGCGGCCGCCGCAGCCTGCCAGGGTGCCGAGCAGCAGCGGTGCTGCCACGATGCCTGGGTACAGTCTCACCGCCAGGTCAACCTGCACGCAGCACGGTGACAAAGTATAAGTACATGGCAAATGTGGTGTGGTCGAACTAATGCACATCCACTCATGTCAGCCCTGGGCAGGCTGAGCTGCACAGCAGCACGGCTTGCAGGACAACCGCTTGCACACAACAGGGTTGAGCATGCAGGAGCCGGCGTTGCGCTCCATGCAGCACAGATGCCCGTGCATCCCACTCAGTGTAGCAGCAAAAAAAACACTGCATGAGGGCAGCAGGCTATCTGCTTGCCTCCTCTTCTCAGATCAACGCAGACAACCGCCCGTGCTGATGTAGCCCTGCTGTGGCAGCGGCTGCCACATGCAGTCCAGCAAGCTTCTGTCGGGTGTGTGCTGACTCTGACTGGCTATCACTGCTGAACGATCGTTGGAAATCTCGTCGGCCGTCAGTGAATACTGGATCGCATCAAGCCCGTCCAGCAAGCTGCATTGCAAGCTGCCTGCTGCGGCTGCCTGCTGGGCGTGCGGCGTGCCTCACCCGTGACACAATGAGCAGTGCCCTCATCAGCGCTGTGCAGGCTGCGGCAAACATCTGCGATTCCACAGCAGCGGCAGCAGCAGCAGCATGGTAACTTTGCCAGGCAGGCAAGGTAGCACGTCTTGTGCTGTTGCTGTTGCTTTGCATTGTGCCTGCCATCTGAGATGGCGAACGGCCTACGTGTAACTCCATATCTCTTTGCAACTATCCTTCAACACCTGCTTCAGTGGAATGTGGCATAGTGCATATCCTCAGGGTGTGCTGTGGCTTGGATGGTGTATGTGTACGGCGGTGCTGCTGCAACCATAACCTTTGTTGCAGTGGTCACCAGACTTCTTGACAGCAAGGTGTTGCTGCTGTCACCTTGATGTACCATGCGTCCAGCACTTTGTACACCACCCCGCCAGGGCAGTAGTTGACCAGCCACCTGACAGCAGTGACACAAGCACCGCAAGCAGTCAGCTGCCTGAAAAGATACACAACCTGTCATCATGACATACACAACATGCGGCAGATTGCAATGCCTATGAGAATGTGCCAGGCTACAAACTGATGCAAGGATGTCAGCTGCATCTCATCAGCAAGCTTAGCATGCAGGGCTTTGCAGGGACGTTGTACTGCTGGTATGTGCGTGCTTAAGTGCAGGATGACAGGTCAGCATGTACTGCGCCAACTGGGCAGTACACTGTGGCAACAAGAGTATGCCTGTTGCTGCACTGCCTGGCGCATGCTGAAATCTGATATACTGCTGCTCCTGCTGCTGCCACCACTAGCTGCACTTACCAACAAACAGTCCAGATGCCCAGCACCTCGTTGGACGTGAAAAATGACAACGTCGCATGTTGCGGTGCCTGCATACAGTGCACTGCTCAATCAGTTGCTATGATTGCCGATTGCTGCAATGCTTGGTTCATAGACAGCTGCACAAACACTGGCTTTAGCTACACCTGCCAGATGCGCATGCTGCCTTATCTCTTACCATGAGCAGCAGCGCTGAGACCACGCCACCTCCATTGCCCCACAAGAATGTCAGCTGTCCAGGTCACACCGCGCAGAGTGTTGTCAGCCAGATGATTCAAATGCAGCCGTGCTGCTTGGTGATTTGTCCTGTGCACGTACCACGTAGTGCACAAAGCAGCGGTCCCTGAACTCTTTGGCTGGCAGGGAGCAGAACAGGCAGTGCCCGGCGAACACGTACGCAAACGGCAATAATTTCCAAAACTCTTCCAAAGCACTGAATCCATCAACGATTTCCCTAGGGATCAGCGTACGAAGGTCTGCAAGCAATTCAGCCATCTTTGCGGAGTCAACAACGTGCGCCCAGTTCGTTTGCTTCCACACCAGGCGACCATCAACATGATTGGAAATGTACAGCTTCATGCACTGAGATGACATTTTGCAGATGTTGGTGCTGCACCATGACCTACACCCTAAATTATGAAAATAGAATTGTCACTCCTTGACCACCGTGATAGAGTGTGTTCGGTTCAAACCATTTTCCTCACAGTGTGAAATAATCTTGCGTGAAGTCCATATGACACATGGTATCTGCCTAGTAGCATTGACCACTTGCAAGCTTTGCAGGCCATGTCAGCGCCGCCAAGTGCGACACTACCAACTGCCGTGCATCCCTTGTACATGCTGTTCAGTGCCCATCCAGTCGTCATCAACTAGCCGCTGCCAGAGAATGAGAGACCAGAAGCACGAAGTGTACAGATTCAACCCGCCTCCAAAGCAGCACCAGTCCTGGTGTGCACTGCTGTCAGCGTTCACTGCCAGGCAGCCCACCCCACAAACATGCGGCACAGCCTGTCAGGGTCCTGAGCATCCTGCAGCCACTTGCCGACCTGCGCAGCAACACTCATCGCGACACCACCCTCCACGTCCTGCCCCTCCAACTTCTGCTTGACCCTCAGCACTGCCCTCTCTGCATCAGCATTGCCTATCGCTGCTGCACCGCTTCCTGCAGGACCTGCACTGCTGGCACCACCGCCCGAAGCAGCAGCGCCGCCTGCCGTTCCTGCGGGCGCCGCAGCACCAGCGCCGCCGCCATCTGCTGCTAGCGGGTCCTGTTGCCGCCGCTGTGCTTTCACAGGCGTCATCTGCCACTTGTACATGGGATCGTGCAGCACAACCTCCACCACTGTCAGCAGCGCCTCCTTGTGGCTGCGCAGTGCCTGCAAGCACGACCGCAACGAGGCCAAAGCAGCAGCCCAACACAGCAACGTTTGCTGCAAGTTTGGGCAAACTGCCAGCGCTTTTGCGTAAGCAGCATGAAACGCGCTGGATTGTTGTGTCAGTCCATTAAGGCTCAGGCTCGGCCTTCTAAGATGCAGTCTTCAGCACACGACAGCACCATGCAGCCCACCTGCAGCGTTGTT
Organism: Scenedesmus sp. NREL 46B-D3; assembly: GCA_014080715.1. Classification (NCBI taxonomy): domain Eukaryota; kingdom Viridiplantae; phylum Chlorophyta; class Chlorophyceae; order Sphaeropleales; family Scenedesmaceae; genus Scenedesmus; species Scenedesmus sp. NREL 46B-D3. Next base: position 100,509 of record JACERP010000233.1, read on the forward strand.
TCGCAGCAGCGCCTGAAGGTGCCCTCCAGCCCCGCCGCCCCCATGCCGTCCACAACGTTGGCTGTCAGCCGGAACGGCACGCGCTCGGGTGTGGACAAAAACATGCCTTGCTCGAAGGCAATGCCCAGGTCTATGTGCAGCACCTGCGTACAAAAAACAGCCGCCATGCAGCACTCGCACAAATCTGGCAATGAACCAGCATTGAGCGAAAGGACAGGCCAACGAACAGAGCAGGGTAAATGCAGAAAGCAGGAATAAGCGCAGGGCATCTCTGCCAGCAGTACCAGCACATGCCCTTCAGACAGCAGCAGGCCGACGCCGATGGTGCCCAAGACAGGCATCATCAACAGCTCGTAGGCATCCAGCAGCTGCTTCACAGGACCTATTAACAGGACATCAAATAACAATCAAGTAACATAGTGACAGACCAACACATATCAGACAAGTAAAGCGGCAAGCGCGGCTCACCTCGGCGGTAGCTAGGTCCACCAGCACGTTGTTCAGGTGGCGGTCTCCGAGCCCAATCACGGCGCCGGCCATGCTGTTGACGGCCGTGCTGCGCGTGTATGCTGTGCGTGCCGCAAACCAGGCGGCCGGCTGCGGGAAGCGCTCCAGGAAGAAGTTGTGGAAAACGGGCGGGAAGTGCGCCATGCACTGCAATTCAAAAGGATGCAGTCAATCGCAGCCTTCAGTCGATCAACACGCGCACGCGCACGCACGCACACACACGCAGCCATGTATGTGTGCAGGCGCATGCAGTGCGCAGATGATGCGGAGATGCACCGGTCCCATGGCGCAGCTGCCTGCAGTCCTGAGGCAGCACAGCACACCAGCAGGCTTTGGAGAGGTTTGAAGGCAGCGCTGGCGGCCGGCCGACTCACGTACAGCAGGTTGTCCTTGAGCTGCTCTGGCTGTGAGGAGTGCATGCGCTGGTGGCACTCCAGCCACGTCATGTTGCCGGCCTTGCGGTACCTGCAGCAGCAGCAGCAGCAGCAGCAGCAGCAGCAGCAGCAGCAGCAGCAGCAGCAGCAGCAGCAGCAGCAGCAGCAGCAGCAGCAGCGGATGTTTAGGGGGGGGGGGGGGCAGGAGGCAGAGGAGTACCATACACCAGGCGTTGAAGTTTGTGCATGCTGGTGGCATGCAGTCCTCATCTCATGCTGCCGATGCGCGTGGTGCCAGCAAGCAGCAGGGGCGGCAGCGGTGGCAGTAGGACAGGGCAGGCACTGTCTGTGACAACTGACGCAGCAGCTGCAGGCTCGTCTGCAGCGTGCCATGGAGGCTGTAGTAGACACAACAGCATGACATGCAACGCAGGCCATCGCAGGCAGAACAGCATGGCACGCAGGGCGTGGCAGCAGCCTGGCGGCTTGCAGCTGCTCACCGTGCGCAAGCGCCTCCCTCCTTCATGGCCCCCTCGGACAGGTAGTCGCCCACGGGCTGCGTGCGCTCCACCCACTGCACCACGCCAACCTTGGGGCTGCACGGCACCACCCTGCAGCAGCGCCAGCAGCAGCAGCAGCAGCAGCAGCAGCAGTGAATTGCAGTGCCAGGGGACGCAGCAACACGCACTGCACCACACCAGTTGTTGGGCTGCACGGCACCACCCTGCAGCATCAGCATCAGCATCAGCAGCGGCAGCAATAGCAGCAGCAGCAGCATCAGCATCAGCAGCGGCAGCAATAGCAGCAGCAGCAGCAGCAGCAGCAGCAGCAGCAGCAGCAACAGCGATTCCAAGTGCCAGGGAAGCAGCGACATGTACTGCGCCACGCCAACCCGTCGTGTTGCACGGCACCACCCTGCGGGAACTCAGCACTAGACAAGCGCGCTGGCCTCCTTCATCACAGCAAACATGCAGCCAGACGACCATTGTCGCAACTACGCCCCTGTCACAGCCCCAGCCTGCCTGTAAGTGGGCAGGCTGAGCTGGTTGACTTCACGCCGGCTGCTGGGCAGGGCTGCCCTGAGGGGCTCCAGCTGCTGCTAAGTGACGTGGTACGCCAAATGATCTGATCCACCTGTGGGTGCGCAGGCTAAGCTGCTGCTGCTGCTGCTGCTGCTGCTGAGCAAATCATTGGCCGAAGGCCAGAAACACTGCTGCACGGTTGCAGCCGGGCGGACACCACCCTTGCCACTTGCGGCGAGCTGCAGCCGGAGTCAGCTGCCTCGACACCCAAGCACCCTGGTGCACTGGCCCGCCAAGTTGATGCACCTGTAGTGTGTGATATGCAGTAATGTGCTGTTGCTGTGCTCTGCTCTAGGGTTGTTCTATCCTGCAGTAACACATGCCCAGTTCCTGCGCCTGCCTATAGTCAGCACACTCGCCACAGCACATTGTTGGGTGTTTAGTCTGTGTTTCTCAGTGGTGCTCAGTGGCTGGCTTTTAGGGGTGAGGGTTGTTACCACCGCTGTGCTGCATCTGCATGTCCCTAACTGGAGTTTTGGTGGTTGCCTGAATTCTTGTGTCGCTGTTGATTGTGTTGGCTTGTGATGGCTCGCTTGTGCTTCAGTCTTCTCTTTTGGGAGGGGGTGAAGGGCTAGGCTACACACAGCGCTTTAGTGTATGAACTACTACAGCCATGAGTTGTGAGTTCGGGATGGAATGGTATCAGCGCTTCTGTGTGTATGCCTGCGGTACTAAGAGTCAGCCTGATGCACTGCGCTTCTGGACACAGCTGGTATGATGTTATGTTGTGTCAGCGTAACGGTTATAGCAGGAAGGTTATGGATGCCATGAGTCAGCGGCTGGAAGTATGAGGAGGAAGAAGGAAAGTATGTTGCAGCGCTGCATTAAAGCGTTTGCAGGCGATGTGGGCGTCTCTTCCCGCAAGGTAACAAATCCAGTGCTACACACCAGCTACGTGCTGCTTACCAGCATGACCACACATCATCCCAACCAGGCCCACCTGTAAGTGCGCAGGCTGAGCTGCCGCTGCTGGCTCTCGGGGCTGCTGCTGAGCAGGTCGTTGATCAGGCCGAAGAACTGCTGCATGACCGCGTCCTGCCGCAGGTCGTCGTTGCCGCTCTTGACGAGCTGCTTGTGTGGGGCGCCATTCGAGTCGGTGGTGCGCACCACCATGGGCACGTTGATGCCGCCCGGCAGGTCTATCAAGCTGTCAACCTCCGCCACATACGGCACATCCTGCAGCATGGCAGCAGGGGCAGCGGCAGCACCAGCAGCAGCAGCAGCAGCAGCAGCGGTGTCAGGCACGCCAGTCACCCCAGGTGACGAGCTCTGGATGTGCTGCAAACCCTGCAGCCGGCTGGTGGCAGAGCCAAAGGGGAAGCAGCAGGGGTAGAGCCGGCCCTGGTGAGCCGCTTCTGTGCAGTGTTGTGATACTTGGTGGTGAGCACGGCGGTAGCTATGTTGATGCCACTCAGCGGTTTGTCTCGGCTCAGAAGTTGGTATGGGTGAGGGTTTGGCAGCTGTTGCTAGCGGAATACTCCCACCTGGTCCTGGCAGCTGGGGTCTAATAGGCGGGGTCGTGCAGATGCATGGCCCACACACCAAGCCATGCATGGGCCATATGGAAGACGCGTCACCAAACAAAGCAGCGCTGACTGCCAACATGCAACCTGGCCGCACCTTGTACTGGCAGCTGGCATGCGATATCCTTTTCCTACTCCTATCCCAATTCCCATTCCTACTCCTCAAAAAAGCAGTGCTGACCGCCAACACGCAATCCGGCCGTACCTTGTACTGGCAGCTGGGGTCCAGCGGCAGGTTCATGCAGATGGGTGGCGCGCTCCTCACGTTCAGCAGCCGCCGCCTCACGCTGCCTGGCAGTGCCACCGTCTTCTGCGTGACGCGGCCCTGCGCGTTGCGGGGCAGCTTTACCACGGAGTTCATCTCTATGAACACCTGCACCTGCGGCCAGGAACCGCGCACGCAGCTGTCAGTTGTCGATGCACAAGACAAGTAGGGGATTGGAGCAAGGCTGGCGGGTTTGGGCAGGATTCATCCCACTGGAACACCTCCAGCTGCAAACAGGACCGCATCACATGAAGGAGCAGCCATGCGTCGGACATAATCCCAGGCTGATGGCAGTGGCTCCATGAACGTAGCTCCATCGATGCGCCAAGCAACACCATGACGGAGCTGCCAATGGAGATTCAGGCTGACCATTGCAGCTGGTACTTTCATTTGCAATTACCTTGAAAGGCTGGGGCAACGATGCTGCTGCTCGCTGTTGCTTTACCTGCGTGACCATGTCGTCTATGGTCTGCTGGAAGTCTGGCGACCCTCTGCTGCGCAGCTCTTCCAGCAGCCCAGCAGCAGCAGCAACCTTGCCTTGGTCACTTTTCACCTGCACGTGTAGAGGCAGCAGCAGCACAAAACAGCCACCGCAGCAGCACAGCTAGTGAGGCAGCATACCAGAGTGGCATGCATAGTACTTGTGGTGCCAACAGCAGCAGCGACCTCACCCAGGTCAGTCTTCACCTGCAGCAGCAGCGGCAGCCCGGTGTGAAAGCAGCAGTCCGTTAATATACTCGAGTGTGGTGCTGGAAGCAGCAGCAGCAACCTCACACTTATCAGCCTCCACGCAGCAGCCGCAGCAGATGCAGCGACGGGTTGAAACGGTCGGTCGAGGTGTTGTGCCCTGAGCCAACAGCGGTGCTACAGGTGGCAACACCAACAGACCGCCATGGTGGTTGCTGCGCATGCCCTGGCAGCAATGACAGCAGCAGCAGCAAGCAAGCGCAGCGCTGCAAACGCAAGGCGCGGTGTGGAGCAGGCGCAGCTCCCTGCAGCGGCCAGGTGAGCCCTTCACCTGGCTGTCTCCATCCACGTCGCCGTTCCTGAGCGCGATCAGGGAGTAGAGTGTGTGGTAGGGGTGCTCGCGCATGAGCCTGCTCAGAGCCGTCTTCAGCACAGCCTGCAGCAGCAGCGCAGCAGCCGTGCAGGAGTTGGCGAGGTTGTCAGCAGCTGGTCGTACCAACATGCCTCTCACACACACCAGCACATGCCTTGGTGTGACCTTCGCACAAGCACAAGTGTGTACTAGCTGGTGCAACAGCAGGCCATAACAAGCATGGACATCAACGTGTTGAGACGCTGTTGTTCTGCGGCCAGTTACGTAGCCAGTTGTTACCACGTCACTTCCAAAGGAGTGTGCAACAGCTCACCTGGAAGGACCCCTCGGTGCTGTCAAGGCGTGATGCCATCTGGTAGACCAGCGGCACAAACCTGGCGCTGGGTGTGCTGGCAAACACATCACCCAGTGCACCGTTGACGCTGGGGTCGCTGCTCAGCTTGAACCACAGCCCACACAGACGGTACACGACCTAGGCAAAGCAGCGCAGGCGGAGGCGGGACCAGCACGCATGACTTGCATATCTTTTGCAATTAGTCAGTGCAGGAAGAACAAGGGGAAGTGCAAGAAGAGCACCCGGCAGCATTGTGCGAGCTGCAGATCAGCCATGTGTGTGTGCTGCAGCGGTTGGCAGCATGCACCACAGCCATGTGCAGGAGCACGCGCATTGAAGCAGGTGAAACAAGTCAACTGCCCCGCTCGGCCAGTACCCACTGCTTGCCTCGTCTGTCTGTGCTCGTTACCTGCAGGTCGTGTGTGTTGCCGGTTGCGATGCACAGCCTGTAGCTGCCCAGCGCGGTGCGCAGGCACGCCGCCCGGTTCGCCTCCACCTGCTGCACAATCTCCCGGTCGTTGATCACCTGCCGCTGCATGCCCGCGTTCTTGTTGAGCTGCCGGATCTCCGCCTGCACCGCCTGCGAGCCCTGCTTGGCCGGCGGCAGCCGCCGCAGCTCCGCCGCGCGCTGCAGGATGGCCCTCCAGACGGCGTCCTTGTACTCCAGGACCTGCTTCTGCTTCTGCCACTCCGGGGAGGCCATCTGAGCCTCGATCTCCTTGAAGCGCTGGTCCGCATACGACGCCAGCTGGAAGTAGACGCGGCAGTGCAGGCGCGACAGCCCAGCCGGAGCGTGCTGTGCCCCTGCTGCTGCATCCTGCTGCTGCAGCTGGGCGATCGCTGCCGCTGACTTGAAGGCGCTCAGTGCGCTCTCGCGGCTGCTGCTGAACTGCCCGGCGGCCATCCACTGTCCTGCAAGCGCCTGCGCACGCATCAGCGCAACTGGCAGCTGCTGAGCGTGGCTGCCAGCTTGCTGGCCCTGCTGCTGCTGCTGCTGCTGCTGCTGCTGCTGGGTTTGCAGAGCTCCCACGAGCGCCTGGAGCTCCCTGAAGGCTGGCAGCTGCTGCCCCTGCTGCCACTTCAGCTGCACACTCTCCAGCAGCCAGGGAGCATCCGCTGCGACCAGCTCCTGCAGCCAACCGCGCAGGTGCTGCCGCTGCCGCTGCCGCACCTGACCCGCCGCGCCGTCCCCGCCGCCACCGCCGACCGCCAGCTGCATCGGCCAGCCTGCGCCGCCGCCGGCTGCCGCGCAGGCCTGCTGCAGCAGCTGCTGCAGTTGGCTGAGTGCAGCGAGCGCGTGGTTGGCCAGCCCCGCCCGCCGCGCCGTGCGCGCCTGCACCTGCAGCGTGAGCGCCAGCGCGTCGGGCCTCCTCAGGACCTTTGCCACGGCAGCCTGGAGCGACAGCAGCTGGTCGGCCAGCTGGAACCGCGCAGTGCGCAGGTGCTCAGCCACTGCCGAGCCGCCGCCTGGCAGGAAGTCGGCGCCCAGCACGTGCCGCAGCAGCTGCTCTGCATCCGCTTCTGCTGGCACTGCTGCGATCGGCTCCAAGCCCACACCTCCGCTGCCGGACCTTGCTCCGCCCGCTGCTGCTGGTGTGTTGCGTTGCCTGGCGGCTTCCTTTCTAGCCCACCCGAGCCCCTGCTGCAGCATGTGCAGCATGCGCAGCTGCACAAGCAGCGGGTTCACTGCTGCTGCGCTCTGTGTGCTGCTGCGTGCCAGCTGCAAGACACACTCGTGCCTGGCTCCGGACACGCTGGCTGTGAACCCTTCCAGGTCTTTGTGCTGCAGTGCTTGGAGCGCTGACAGCACTGCAGCATTGAAGCTTGGCTGAGCATATGCATCGGTTGCTTTAGCTGCTGCTGCTGCCGGAGCTGCCAGGCCATGAATACCCCCACCACCACCACTACCAGCTGCTGCAGCAGCATCCGCTGCAAGACAGTCGGCTACGCCCCAATCTGAAAGACGCCAAGCGAGCTCACACTGCATGTCCAGCAGCTGCTGCTGCCTTTGCTGCTGCTGTGCGCATGAGCCAACAACCCCGCTGGGTTGCATGACCGCTGCTCCTCCTGCTGCTGCTGCTGCTGCTGCTGTTAAGCACTGCTGTGCTGTTGCCTGGCAGCCCAAGTGCTGCAGAGCCATGAGGATACCTGCAGGACAGCAGCACGCTTGACATTTAACAGATCCGGAAGCTATGCGGAGGGGAGCAACATGCCTTGAGATGTTGTCCACATCAAATCTCCCTGACAGTTCAGTTCAGGACATGCTACCCCAAATTACCAAAGAATTCAAGATCTATCACTGACGTACACGACTGGCAAGACCTGATGTTTTGAGTGTTTGAATAGTACACACAAAACACGCAACACACACATGCGACATAAAGGATAATTGCCCTTACCTATGTTGCCGTGTCCCAGCCGCTGCAGCTGCTGCGACTGCACCGCAGATGCCTGCAGCAGAGCATCCTCCGCCCCCAGCACACCAGCCCATAGCTGCTCATGCTGCAGCAGGTGCAACTGGCTCGCAGGGCTGCTGTAAGCCGCGGCTACTGCATATATCCCGTCTGGCTCATTCACATTGCTGTATAGATCCAGCAGCATCGCCTCCAGCAGCTGCTCCTGCTGCTGTCCTGCAGTTGCACCGCCAACCAGATGGTGCTGCTGCACCGCTGGTGCACCGCCTAATCCTGCAAGCTGCTGCAGCTGCTGCAGGTGCTGCAGCTGCACCCGGCCTGCTGCCTCTGCATCCGCTGCTGCTGGGTTGAGGGTGAGCTTTCCGTACTGCTCCTCACACCAGTGCTCAATGTACAACAGCGCAGTGAAGTAGGCCTTGCAGGACATTGCAGCGGCAGCCACCGCCAGGTAGCTGATGTGCACGCAGTAGCACCGCTGCCAGGCTGCAGCGGGCGGCGGTTGAGAGGCCCCTGGGGGCGCCAGCATCGCCATACGGTGCACCATCCTTGCATGATCCAGGCAGCCCAGTAGCACGCTCAAACACCGCACATCCACATCAGCACCAGTGTAACCGCCACCGCTGTCGCAGCTGCCACTGCTGCTGCTGCTGTTGTCGTTGCCGCCACCAAAGGTACTGCCGCCAGGGAGCGGTGATAAGCTCCTGCTGCTGCTGCTGCAGTCGAGCTGCAGCCCTTCTGTGATGGCAGCTCCCAAACGCGCCGACAGGCCGACACTGCCGATCCCCGGCAGATCTGCGCCGCTGCTGTCTGACGTACATAACGCCAGCAGGGCATGAGGCAGCAGCAGCTCAGATAGGCTTGGCTGCAGCGCGGCTGCATCCGCCAACAGCTGCAGCAGCCTGCTGTTTGACTCTGCAGCCTCTGTTGCACTGACAGCAGTCAGCAGCGTGCTGCAGAGGTCACACAGCCAGCTGTTGAAGGGTTTGCAAACTGGAGACCACAGCGCTGGGGATGTTGCTGCTGCAAGCGCCTGCACTGCTGCTTCACGGTCGACCTCCAGCTGTGAGGTTGACTGAGAAGGCTTCTCAACAAAGACTGACAGGTAGCTGCAAAGCAGTGCCGCACTAGCATCACTGCTGCTGCAGTAGCTGGAGCTGGAGTGTCTTTGTTCAGTTGCTGCTGCTCCTGCTGCTCCTGCTGTCTTGGATGCGTCTTCCTGCAAGCGCCTGAGCTCTGCTGCTGCCTCGGGGGTGGCCAGGAGCCTGTGCAGTGTTGCCTGAGCAACCGCCACCACATGAGGCTGCGTGTCAAACATGCACTGCACAAGATGCTGCAGCACAGCACGCATGGGGAACGCCGTGCACTCGACCAACCCCTTGCTGCCGGCAATGTTGCTGCTGCTGCTTTCGCCGTCAGCAGCTGCTGCGTCAAACGTGATGATGTGGGGATCAACTGGTCCTGCAAGTGCCAACAGTTGTCCTGCAAGTTCCGTGACGCCCCTGTCTCCCAGCTGAGCTCCAAGCTTGGCCAATTTGAAGGCAGCTGCTACTACTGCTGGGTCTACCCGGCATCGCTGTATGCTGCCTGCTGCCATTGATTCTGCTGCTGCTGTGGCTGCTGCTGCTCCTGCTGTGGAACCTGTGCCTGGATTGTCGGGGCTGCTAGCTCCTTTGCTGCTGCTGACGATGTCGCCAGCGCTGACGCCGCCTGCAGCAACAGCACTGCTACCAGCACTCGCACCGTCTACGTACAGCTCAGCTGCAGCACACTGCAGTTGCGCAGTGATCGCCTGTATCAGCCGCTGTCTGCTGCTTGGCGCCATGCCAGCGGCCCGCTGCTCAAACTGCACAACCTGCTGCGGCAGCCGCAAGCCCTGCCGCAGCCGCTGCTGCAGCGCAACCGGCCCTGCCAGCACCGGCAGCGGTGGCAGCAGGTCCAATGTTTGAACCACATGCAGCAGCGCTTGCGGTGGCCTTAAGAGCAGCGCCAGCAACAGCGCGACAGGTGCCAGGCCTGTCGGTAGATCGACCGCTGATGCTGCTGCAGCTGCGCTGTCGGCTGCACCACCGCTGCTGTATCCTGCAAGCGACGGTAGTTGCAAGCTGGTGACGGGCCCACTCCACAGCAGCAGCTGCTGCTGGAGCTGCTTAGCTGCCGCGGCTCGCTCCACACATCGCACCAAACTAGCTACCGTTGGCGGCAGCAGCTCTTCAAGCAGGCGAACCGCCAGTCGCTGCTGCTGCAGCTGCTGCTCCTGCTCTGCTTTCACTGCTGCTTTGGACTCTTTGCTACCTGCTTTTGCTGCTGATGACAGCCCACCATCGGGGCCAGCAGCTGCATACAGTATGTCATGCAGGAATATCTGCAGCAGCATGCAGCAGTAAGACTGCAGCGCAGGTACGTGGACCAGCTGCAGCAGCATGCTGACTAAGTAACGTGCAAGCACTGGCGACGCTGCTTCGTCCCTGTGCAGCAGGTGCATGAGCGCCTCGAGCTGCCCCAGGCGCTGCAGCTTGTGCATGGGGTCCGCTGCAGCGGCGATGTTCCTGCAAGCAAGCAGCAAACAGCAAAATAGCACCGAGAGCGTGGATCAGTGTGAGACTGTGAGGCCATCGCCAAAGAACAACAAACACGATGTGATGTGTGCAGTCAGATCTCGCACAAACCACAGCGTCGTTGTGTGCACTCCTGTGCGGCAGGTGCAGTACTGGCAGTAGGTGCAAGCAGAGTTACGCAAGCGAGCATGGGATGGGCGGCTGTTAAACTCGAACTGGGACTCTCACCTGTGCATGTTGAGCAGCACCTGCTGCAGCGAGCGTGGCGTCATCATGGCCTTCTGCATCTCGGTCATGCCCTTCTGCTCCTCAGGACTGAACTTCCCGGCAGCCACACCCTGCATGGCGGCAGCATCAGACAGCGCAGCGGCACGAGGATCAAAGGCAGCAGCAAGGCCTCTGATGCGGATCGGCCTCCAGGCACACATCAACGGGGAATTGTAGCCAAACTGCCTCGTCGTACTGTTCTGGGAGACAACACACAGCATGGTGCACACCATGGCTGTAGGACAGAGGCAGCCTGCAGCACACCGGCGCCTTGATCGCACCACACCTTTGCAAAGAGCTTGACCGTGTCCACCACCAGAGGCTGCGGGTAGAACAGGCAGCCGGCCTGTCGAGATGCAGCCTGCTCAAACCACCTGCAACAGCAGCACCAGCAGCAGCAGCAGCAGCAGCCGCGGCAGGGCTCACCGCCGGCCCAGGACTATGTCACAGTTGCCAGATGTTCCCTAAAAACAGCGCTACACACCGATGTAGGAAATGATTGGCTGGCTGGCTAGCCCATCCGCGAGTATGCCACAAGCCTGGCAGTGCTGTACATTCACCACGGGAATGGTAAACTTTACATTGCCAAAGCATCAGCGCGCGTGGATCCTGCAGGGGTGCCTGCCAGGCGTGCTGCTGCGTGCACACCAGACGCTGGCCGATGGCCGCGCCCGCACCTCCTCAGCTGCTGCCGCTGCTTCTGCTGCTGCTGCTGGGGTGTGGTGCCCGTGACCGTCGAGGGGAGCGCCATGCTGAACAGCCCGTTCAACAGCGCGCGCTTGCCGCTGTGGGTGATGAGCTGCAATACATCGTCAGGTAACAGTGACAGGAAGAGCAGCCGCAGCACATGGATTTGGTCAGGCAAGGGCCAGGTGCGGCCAGCTGACCGTACACTGGCTGCTTACAGTCGGTAGCAGGTGCCGCCCGGTGAACACCGCGTCAGACGGGCCATACACGTGTAAGGCAGGGGACGCCGGCTGACTGCCTGCGGTCTCACGCATGCGGACTGCACAGCCACGGGGTCCCTGCAAAGCACCCGGCCGCGCTGAGCTGAAATGTGTAACAGCCGGGGCGTGAACTACATTCAGCCATTTGCAAGGTGGCGTTGGTGTGTGTGGTGCGCAGGTGACGCTCCTCATGAACGCGGCAGGCGGCTTCACCCGCTGCGCAAGCTTGCTTGACGGAAGGCTTTCAGCGTGTGATCAGCCAACCGAAGTCAGGACAGGCAGCGGCCCCTCAAGCTCGTACTGCAGCCACGCAGCCCCACGCGATGTACATGGCGTTGTTGGCGGTCAATCAGCTGAGCGACAGCTCTGACCAGTCCTGTCCCCTCACCTTGCTCTTGAGGTTCATCCGCTCTGCAACCTCATTTGCCTTGGCTGCTGCCGCGTCAGCCTTCAGCGACCGCGTCAGGGCTGGGTACAGCGTCGCCGTGACCTGCCAGCACCAGCGGTCCACCAGCGCTGCCGTGCTGCTCCCCGCAGCACCCGCGACAGCCTGCAGCTCCTGCTCCGCATCCGCTTGCAGCAAGCTGCTCATGATGCTGCTGCCGTAACGGTCCAGCAGCTGCAGCGCAGCTGCCTTTCTGCTGGCAGCAGCCTGTTCATCGTCGCTGCTGGCGGCTGCCTGCCGCGGGCACAGCAGCGGCTGCAGCAGCAGCAGCTGCTCAAAGCTGCGCCCAGAACCGAACCATTGCCAGATCCAGCCAGGAGCCTGGTATGCAAGGTACCCGCACCTGCCGCTGTACTGCTGTCGTGCTGACATCACATCCAGCGCTGCTGCTGCCAGGCGCATTTGGGAAGCTCTGCAGTCTGCTTCGCAGGCCTCGTACGTCTGCAGCAGCTCCGCGGGCAGCTGCTGAACAAATGCAGCGTGCCCGCACAGCAGCTGCAGAGCAGCGCATCAAGTGCACTCGGCGGCTCCTCAAGCTGCACTGCTGCCGTTGCGGCGGCGCCCGCTGCAGCAGCGACATCAGCAATCTGTACCAGCGCACTGTCCCAGCACAGCAGCTGGCTCTTCAGTGCCCGCTGCAGACCTGTCTTGGCCTCCTCCTGCTCAGGGGATATCAGGTCAGGCGGCAGCCGCGCCAGCTGGAGCAGGTCTGATTGCTGCTGGTCAGGCCGTGCGCTGCGCTGCAGCAGCAGCTGCTGCTGCACATCCGCCATAGCAGCCTCACTGCTGCAGCTACGGCCCCGCCACTGCTGCCATTGCCATCTGCCTGCTGCTGCTGCTGCTGAGCTGGCTGCATCTGCAACGAGTTGCGCTGCCAGTGGACCTGCCCTGATTCGCAGCGCATGGTACTCACTGCACAGCAGAGAGAGCATCTCCAGCCTGTACTGCTCCAGCTCCTCTGCAACAGCATCACCCTCATCTGGCGCCAGACCTGCTGCTGCTGCTGCTGGCTGCTGCTGGCTGCTGCTGCTGCCACGGCTGCCGTATGAGTGCTGCGGGTGCAGCTGCAGCAGCGCCTGTGTGGTGAGGGCCAGCTGCAGCTGCGTTGATCCCGGCAGGACGTTGTGTGGCGGGCTCTGCTCTGCGGCCTTGCGCAGCTTGGACAAGCGGCCGTGCACGTCCCTGAAGACCTGCAGGCGTGAAGCCGGTGCAGTGCAAGTCGCACCAGCACGCAGCAGCCGCAGTGGTCAGACGTGTGCATTGGGAAGCCGGTGCAGTGCGAGTCGCACCAGCATGCAGCAGCTGCAGTGGTCAGACGTGTGCGTTGGGAAGCCGGTGCAGTGCGAGTCGCACCAGCATGCAGCAGCCGCAGTGGTCAGACGTGTGCATGGGAAGCCAGTGCAGTGCGAGTCGCACCAGCATGCAGCAGCTGCAGTGGTCAGATCTGCGTCTGAAGCCGGCCAATGCAGCGCAAGTCGCACCAGCATGCAGCAGCTGCAGAGGACAGACTGGTGCTCGAGGCATGCCACAGGCGGCGTCCCATCACCATCATGTCTGTGCCCCCCAGAGAGGTGTCAGAAGATTTGCGGCAGGGCAGCGCATTTTCTGCCGTACCACAGCGTTGCCGGCCTGAGCAGCAGAGGCAGCGGACAACCCACACCACCAGCGAGGGTGGCTGAACCCCTGAAGCCAACAACACTGCATCAACCAGCCCCCCCCCCCCCACCTCTACCACTTCTGCAAGCATGGAGCAGCCGGCAGCGTCGTCCGCCTCCAGCCGCTGGGAGTCCAGCACTCCCCCCAGTGACGCCTGCGACACCGCCTCCACAAATGCATCCCTCAGGCAGTCCAGCCGCACGCCCGCGGGCCCTGCTGAGACGGCCACGGCCTGCAGCAGCCGCAGCAGCAGGTGCAGCGTGCTGAGGGGCGGCTTCTGGGCCGCCAGCAGCGTGTGGCTGCCCCGCATCAGGCCCAGCAGCTGCCCCAGCTGCGCCCAGCCACCTGCGGTGCGTGCCAGACACAGCAGCATTGCAGCAAAGCATGTGGTTGTCGAAGGGAATTGACAGCAGCAGCAGTAGCAGTATGTGGCTGCCGCGCAGAAGGCCCAAGGCCTGCTGCAGCTGAGCCACCTGCAGCACGCACGCGAGGCTGCATCATGGCATCGCGCATTGGAATAACTTTGTTGGCAGGGGTTGATTGATAGCAATGGCAACAGTGTGTGGCGGCCTGGCAACAGCTGAGCGCCTGCCTGGCCAGCTGCAGCAGGCCAAAAACTGCCGCGCAGCGCATGACCCTGCACCCTTGCAAGACGGGCGTGCTGGGCGGAGGAGAGAGGGAAGACGAATGCACAGCAGCTGATGCAACCCTAACAGACATTATCACTATGACCTGCGCGAACAGCGGTGGTCATGTCATGTGTGTCAGCGCTCAGCGCCCACCTTCTGCAGCTCCACATTCTGCAACGGCGCCTGCCCCACAGCACTCAGGCACGCGCATGGCTTCCAAATGCACGCCTCATCAACGAGTGCTGTGTTCTACACCAGCACTCGGCAGGCAGAGGTAGGTGAACACAGCACAGAAAAACTGGGTGGAAGAGAACCAACAGCTGGGCCAAACGGCGGCGGCCTCCCACCTGAGCACACAGCGACGCACATCGTCTCCACCAGAGCTTCCAGCAGCTGCTCTGAGGGCGCCCCCCCGGGAGCGCCAGAAACTGTACGCCACAGCTGCAGCAGCCCCTGCGCGGCATCTGGCCCACAGGCAGGGCTCAGCGCTGCCAGGACCCTGAGCCCTGCACCCTCAACCCCAGCTATGCCTGCTAAGCCCTCGCCTAAACCGCCAACTGCGAAACCATGAGCCCTAGGCCCAAAAAAGGCACCAGCTGCTGCTGCATCGTTTGACGGGTCAAACCCTGCCAGGGCCGGCGCCAGAACCCTAGACCCTAGGGTTCTGGACGCCCTGCCATTGAACCCTGCCAAGCCGCCGGTAACAAGGTTGGCATTAGGAGGGCCAGCGGCACTGACGCTGCCTGCTGTTGCTGCTGCTGCTGCTGCAGACGCTTTGGTTGCTGGCGGTCCCATCCCATGTGCTGCTTGAGAGCTGAACCCAAAACCGCCACCTCCTGCGGCTGCTGTGCCTCCAAAGCCGCTGAAGCCTGGCTGTTGAGAGGCCGCTGCTGTGCTTGTGCTGCTGGGGTGTGAGAATGCTTGGGGAGCCGGCGTGGGGAAGTCATCATCGAGGTCGAAGTCCCCAGCAGAGTTGAAGGGGCGGCTCTGCAACGAAGCAGCAGCGCATAGGATCGCCACACAACGTCTCTGGGCAGTTGACGGTGGGTCAAATTCAGTCCCAGCCATTGTGGGGACAGACATTCCAGCTGCAGGGTGGCAGCTTGGTGCCAACGCAGCCTGGTCTGTGTACAGAGGATGTGTGCACGGCGCAGATCCACCAGCACAAAACTACAGCAGCCCTTGACACCCCAACCTTACACCCTACACATTACAAGCAACACCCCACACACGCGATGTGACGAGCAACACTTCATCCAAGCCAGGTCTCTAACCTGCGTCAAGGTGCAGGCAATGCTGGTGGTGCCTGTTGGGGTGCCACTGTGCACGAGCTGCGAGGTGACGGGCTGCCACAAACAAAAAGGCACTGCCAGTGCTGTTGCGTGGCAGCCGGGTCCAGCAGCTGTGCTGCAGATGCACGAGGGGTCACTGGGGCGACATGCACGTTACAGCCCCTAAACCTCGACTCGGCACTTTTGGACAACACAAGCACGGGCTGACAAGGACTCTGAGCTGCTAGGTGCAGGGGTGTTCATCAGAACCAACAACCACTTCACACAACTGGGAGCTGACGTAACATGACAAGGCATGTGATGACAGCAGCGCCCGTGCTGGGAGCGCACAGCGCACTCACAGCTCACAGCACACAGCGCACTCACAGCACACAGCACACAGCACACAGCGCACAGCGCACAGTGCACAGCACACAGCGCACAGCGCACTCAGCAGCGCTGCCATCAGCTGATCGACAGAGCAGCTGCTGAACACCACCCTGCTTGTGTGGCAAAGCATTGTCAAGGCAAACAACACGAACACAAGGTGACAGCATACATACACCATTATCACATGCGCACATGCCGCAACGCGTAGTAGCAGCGATCCAAACAAGCAACGAAACAGCCAGCACACTTACAGCCGCAGTACCACACCCACCCGTTTGAAATGCGGGTCGTCAGGTGCCGCCACAGCAGCAGCAGCTGCAGCCCGCACCCGCCCTTCCAGCTCCAGCACCACAGGCTGCAGGATGCCAGCAGCCACAGCCAGCGCCACATCCCTGCTGCTGATCAAAGCCAGCGGCTGCTGCCCCTGCTGCTGTCCTGCGCCGCTGGCACCGTCCTCGCCTGCCGGAGCACATGCTGTCAAGACGTCAGTCTGTGGCGGCGGCTGCTGCGACGCGCTGAGCATGCGCTGCAGCCGCGCGAGGCCCGCGCCCAGGTGCTGCAGCTGCTGCAGCCAGCTGCTGCCTGCCGCGCATGGCAGCTGCGCCAGTTGCCCCTGCGGCAACGCACATGAACGCATGAAAGATCCATGACAGCTGCATCAGCGTCAGATAAGCATGCGCAGCAGCAGAAGCGGCGATGACTTCCATGCCGCCCAATGCCAACAGCGGGTTTAGCGCATTACATGCGACCAAGCAAGCCAAACGAGGCAGCCTAGCCTGGTGTGACACGCCGGGCAGCAGGTGCGGTGTGTTGGCCGACTCACCCGCATTTGATCCCCGGCATGCCGCAGCAGCTGCAGCAGCTGCTTGTGCAGCTGCACATGCAGGCCTGGCAGCCCCGAGAAGGCCAACCCACACCACCCACCCTGCTGCTGCTGCTGCAATTGCTGCGGCAGCTGCATGCACTTGGTGGCTGCGATGCAGGGGAGGCTTGCGGCAGCAGCGGCAACCAGCAGCATGTGCGACAGCTGTCGGTTGGGGTCGACTGGCTGAGTGGCGGAGGTGCCGCTGCCACCTGCTGCTGCTGCTGCTGCTGCTGCATCTCCCCATGGGTGCTGGTCCTGCATGTCAGCGTCTTGCTCTGCTGGCAGCAGAGAAGCAATGACCTGCATGCAATCAGCAGAACCGAAAGCGACAACACATCAGCCCGACCACCGGCTCAACCCCGCTTGCTGAGTGACAGCCCAGCAGCTGAGGCAAAGATCTACTCGTTTCATTGCACAACTCGTCGCGATAAATCTGATCTGCCAAACATCGTCACGTTTCAGCTCTGCAACCAGCAAAGATGAAACAGCCGGTACGCCACATCCCTTGCCTGAGTCAGCGCCTCTGCCGCTCCATCCGCCAGCTGGCACCAGCACCGCCACCACACCCCTACCCCACTTGTACCCTCAACCCCAGCTGCCGAAGAGCCACCGAACCCTGCACCCCTCGAACCCTCTGCCTGCTCAGGCGCTGCACCACCACACCCATCAAACAACACAGCAGCAGCAGCAGCCGCACTGCTGCTGCCGGCACCTGGCGCATCGTGGTCACCTGCTGCAGCCGCAGCGAGCAGCTGCTGTCGCCGCAAAGCTGCCAGCTGCCGCTGCAGGTGCTCCTGCCCCGTGTCTAGCCCCTCTAACAGGTCTTCCACCCTCCGATCCGCCCACCACCAGTTGCTGGCATGGCACCACACGATGCTGCAGCTGCTGCTGAGCTGCAGGCCTTCTAGCAGCTGGCCCACATCAGCCTGTGCCAGCTGCTCCCCTGCAGCAGCAGTGCTGCCAGCTCCTGCAAGCCCTGCTGCGGCAGAAGCAGCAGCACTGCATCCGTTGAGGCCAGGGGTGGGCAGGCCTGGCGCTTCCAGCAGAGCCAGCATCGCAGGCAGCAGCAGCTCAGGTAAGCAAGCAGCAGCACCGCTCACGCCAGCACCAATGGGCACTGCTGCTGCTGCTGCTGCTGATGCATGGACAACTGATGCACCTGATGCTGTGGTCACTTGCGTCGCCGCTGCTGCTGCTGTTGCGCCTGCGCCACTTGAACGATGTGAGACACTGCTGTATCTGCTGCTGCTGTTACAGCAGCATGCTTCAGCAGTAGCCAAGCAGGCTTGCAGCAGCCGCAGCCGCAGCGACGCCTCCGACTGGCTGGCCACCCGCTCTCCAGAGCATAGAGTAATCAGCAGCGCCAGCTGAGCATCAGACAGCGGCCTTACTGGCTGCTGCTGCTGCTGCTGCTGCTGATTCTGGTGGTAGCATGGTGGAGCGTCATACGCCTGTTGCTGCTGCTGCTGCTGCCCAAGCAGCAGCGGCATCAGATGCAGCAGCGCAGTAGACCTGCTCGGCTGCACCACCACCAGCTGCAGCGCTGCCAGCGAGTGCAACGTCCACGCTACAGCTTCTATCAGCCCTGCACGCACGCTGCTGTGCAGCTGCTGCCCTGCTGCTGCTGCTAGGTCGCACAGCGCATCCCAAACTTGCTGCCAAGCTGCACTGCAGGCAGGTGCAGCTGCTGCTACTGCCGCCTCATCCCAGGATCCCACTTGCCTTTGCCTGCCGCTGCTGTCAACGCCGCTGCTGCCTCCCGCAGCTGCACCTTCAGCGGCTGCTGCCGCTGCCAGCCGGAGCAGCTCAGCCGGCCAGCAAAGCGCAAGTTCACTGCAGCACCTCAGCTGCCAGGTCAGCTGCTGCTGCGGCTGCTGCAGTTGCTGCGGCTTCCCTGCTGCGGGCCCGCCACCTGTCGCTCGTGCTGCACCGTCAGCCAGCACTGCAGGTCCACCAGCAGCAGCAGCAGCAGGGCTGAACGAGCCCATGTAGAGCCCCTGCAGGCCACCAGTACCAGCAGCAGCAGCAGCGGCAGCAGCAGCGTAAGCAGGCACTCCCGCTGCTGCCGCTGCAGCAGCTGCGGCAACGCTGTGTGCTGCCCTGGTGATGCCGCTGGCAAGCTGCTGCAGCGCTGCCACTGCAAATGCGGGCGGCAGCAGCGGGCCATGCATGTGCAGCAGCAGCGCCAGCACTGGGCACCATCTGCAAGGCGAGACGCAGCAGGAAAACAGCCAATATCACTGTGGCACAGCTGCAGTGATGCTGGCCCACAGCCGCTGTGCATCCTGAGCATGCACGTTTGAGCAGCAGACGCCCTCTGAGCAGGGGAGAGTAAGTATATCAAAAAAAGCCATGATATGCCTTAATATAGTCACAAATGAGCACGCTTTCTCGCGCTGCGGGCGCCGCAGCTTCGTCAGCTGCAGCAGCTGTGTCCCATGCCGCAGCTCTGGTAATGCACAGCACGCGCCAACGGGCACACGCGTGGGCACTTGCCTCTCCGGTTGAAGCTCTGCCAGCTGCAGCAGCTGCTCCGCAGGCAGCAGCACCCTGCTGCGTTTGCGGGGCAGCTCCTCCAGCTCATCGTCAAGAGCATCGCCATCCAACCCACCACCACCACCAGCAGCAGCAGCGGCAGGAGCAGCAGCATGGCCTTCATGCACTGCATGCACAGCATCCTCATGCTGCCGTTTACTGCCAGGTGCAGCTGCATCTCCCGCTGAGCCAGCAGCAGCAGCAGCAGCAGCAGCAGCAGCAGCAGTGCCAGATGAGCCGCCGGCACCGCAGCTTCCTTGGCTGCCAGTGCCCACTCCCCCTGCTGCTGCTGCTGCGCGTGTTGAACTTGACGTGTGCTGGGTGTTGCTGCTGGCTGCTGCTGTGAAGGCCTGGTGGTAGTAGAGGGTGGCTGCAAGTGCTGCCAGCTGCTGCTGCAGCTTGCTTCCTTGCAGGTCCCTGCCGCAAACAGCAGTAAGCAAGCAGAGGGGCAAGCCGATCGCTGTCCACCCATGCAAAAAGAGCTGCATCACAGCAGTTGAGCTGTAAGTCGAGGCGGAGCAGGCGCATGACCCACCAAGGGGGCAGTTGGGCAGTTGAGCAGCTGGCAGCAAGCACATGATGTGCAAAACGCCAAGCAGCTGAGCCTGCTGAAACGTGGTACAGCTGCAGCACGGAAACAAAACATAAGGTCCAGCCAGCGCAAGCGTACCATGTCAACCCATCAGCGCCTACATCCCTGTTGACCAGGGCCAGCAGCTCGGCCTGAGCCTTGGGCTGCAGCCCGCCCAGGGTGACTGCAAGGCGGCAGTAGCACAGCAGGGCCTCCTGCAGCAGCAGCAGGAGCAGCAGCAGCAGCAGCAGCAGCAGCAGCAGCAGCAGCAGCAGCAGCAGCAGCAGCAGCAGCAGCAGCAGCAAGGACGCTGGATTAATGGCGCTGGTGCACGGAGGTGAAGCCCTGCACATGGACGGGCATGCACATGCCTGCACACACCTGGTGGCTTGCACACACGCACACATGCTCCTCTGTGCCTCTTATAGGAGCCCGCACTCAAGCACATGAGAGGGAAATCTGCTCGCCCACTCGCCCCACCTTGAAGCGCACGTTGCGCTCGGGCCATGCCTGCCTCACATACTGCTGCAGCGGCCGGTGCAGCGTGGCCATGTGGGGCCGCAGCTCCTGGCCGTAGGCAAGCAGCAGGCCGTTCAAGCTGGTCAACAGCTGCACGTCGATGCGGCCGTAACGCCTGCAGGAAGCGCAGTGCAGGTACATGTTGCAACAGCAGAGCTGCAACAGACGCGCTGCGCATCGCGCCACTTCAGCTGCCCAACCTCGCTCTTGGCCACTGGCGGCAGCGTGTCAGCTGCTCATCAAAGCAACAGTCACTCGACAACACCACGGTCTGATCGTTGTAGAACCAGCGGCAAAACAACAAACATGCCCCCCCACCTGTCGCCGCTGCTGCCCCAGCCACGTGGGCTGCTTCACAAGTTGCGGCAACAATTGCGTAGGAGCACTACGCAGCAGTCCTGCAAGCTATCAATCCAATACTGTGCATCCCTGCGTCCTCATGCTCACACGGGAAGCATCTTTGCTGGCAACATTGCCAGCTGATCAAATGCATGCAGCACAGCGAAAGTCGATGACACAACCACAACACCCCACTCACCGCTGCTGGCCCAGCCACTTGAGCTGCTCCACCAGGAAGCACGCCGTGTCGGCCACAAACTGCGGCACCAGCTGCCCCGGCACGCCGCCCAGCAGTCCTGCAAGCAACCCCGCCATGCCGTGCATCTCCGCCTCCGCTGACAGCGCGTCCTTGCCCCGGCCGAAGGCCCCTCCTGCTGCACCCTGTCCTGCAAGGCGGCCCGCTGCCGTCGCTGCTGCGGAGCGGCGCGCGGCCTCCTCGTCCGCTGCTGTGATGCGCTGCTGCAGGGACTCGAAGCGGCACATGACCTCCTCAATCAGGCCTGCGGAAAAGTTTGCAAACAGCGCCATGAGCGCTGACACCATGCCCATTTGGGGTGGCTCCTGCCGTCTGAGATGGCGACTGGACCCACGTGCAGCTACTCTCTCTCATGCTGGAAGCAGTGGGGCGAGTGTCAGGTCCACAAGGTGTGTGGTGAGCCTGCCGGAAGCCAGCAGCGCGGTTCCTTGGCGGCGGCAACACAGTGCCACAGTGCCACGATACACAGGAATGCAACCAACACACCCTTTTACAGAGCAAGCTGGAGCTCTGGACGTCCTGTTGCAAGGGTTGCCACTGTACAGAGCTGGGAGTACTACAAAACTGATCGTGGAGAGCACACCGGCATGTGCCTGACAACAATGCGCTGACCGCACGACCACAGCATGCACTCACCAAGGTCCCCACTGTGCTGCGCTGGCAGTGCCGCACTTTCGGCAACAGCACCACAGACAGCACGCCAATTAACAGGGGGGCTCCCAGACTGCGACACCGCACACACCCCAACCACCCAAAGCCACAGCACCCAAACTGGAAGGTCCCCACTGTGCTGTGCTGGCAGCACTGTGCATTTGGCAGCAGCACCACGGACAGCACGTCCACAAACACCCAGGCTGCGACAACACACAAACCCCGACCACCAAAACCACAGCACTCACCCTGGAACGTCCCCACTGTGCTGCGCTGGCAGTACTGAGCATTTGGCAGCAGCACCTTGGACAGCACCGCCACAAACTCCCTGCCGGCCGCAGTGCCGAAGCCCTCCCCTGGCGGGTTGCACGCCTCCAGCACCTTGTGCAGCTTGTCAAAGGCCACGCCGGCACGCCTCAGCAGGTTGCAGCTCCCGGGGCCTGCAGCAGCAGCAAGCACACACAATGGGAGGCATACGCAAGAATCACAATATAATCGTGCAGCGCGCATAAGGGGTACATTGCTGGTTACAATATAGTATGGGAGGGGGGGTGGCAGGGCTGTGACAAACAGGCGCGTGTACTATGATGCCATAGCAATTGCTGCAGTTGGCCCACATGTGGGGGTAGGAGGTAGAGGGTTGGTCTCCGCTGTCTGTTAATGCCTCAAACAGCAGCAGCAGCAGCTGCTGCTGCTGCTATTGCTCTCATAAACACGCACCAACAGCAGCGATCTGGATGCTGCCGTCAGGTCTCCTGTCAGCGGCCTTGCCAAGCGTCACATTGCTGGGGGTGCCTGCTGCAACCAGTGCCAAATCACATCTGCCCAGGCATGGTCTGCTTCACTGCACATGCATTGCTGTTGAAAAAGCTGTCATCTGCTGCCATGGTTGCCTCCCAACCTTGAGCAGTCACTGCTGCCACCATCACTACCGCCGCTGCTGTTCCTACTGCTGCTGCTGCTGCTGCTACAAGGTGCTGCAGCTCACCGCATCTGTCTGGGTTGTCTGCTTCAGTGAAGATGCGGCGCAGCACCTTGTTGCCAGTTGCGTCCAGCTGCCTGCCTGCCTCCAGCACCTCACGCTGCAGGAAGGCGAGAAACATATCCAGCAGCCCAGGCCATGTCCCGACTACATGATCAGCAGCAACAGCACAGCAACATCAGCAGCCCCACCACCACCGCCACACCAACAGTGGCAGCAGCCATTGCTGAAGGAAACCCAAGCACAGTGGTGCCGCTGCAAGTTAACATCTTTCAGATGGCAGTACACCACTGCTTGTTGTATGCTTCGAAGCGATTTGATCGGCACAATCTGCAGCTACACCTGTGACATGTACAGCTGATGCTCCGCACATCACAGCCTTCAGTGCACTTACATGTGAGCCTGTCTTGGGGCCACAGCTTTGCTGTGCTTGCATCCAGCTGGTGCAAGAACTGTGGACTGTCCAGCTGCACATCCAGCTGCTTTAGGCCCTCCTGCATGCGTGTTTGCAGGATGGCCCAAGGACAATTGCAATTTCAAATCCAAAACATGAGCATCCACCACAGCTGCAAATGCGGTTCTGCAGGCGCACAGGCCACACCTTCCTGTCCTTCACTTTGCCTGAGTTCAGCTGCCTCCGGATGCTGTCCACCACGTCCATGGTGAGGTTGCTCGGAGCACAAAGACCACAGGATCATATTATACAGCGTTTAAGCGCATGCGATCGGCTAATAGCACTGGACAAAAGGTTTACTTGGACACGTTCTCAGGTACGCAAGCGTCTTCTGACGATCGGCAGGCACTTTGCTAAACTGTAGCTTGAATTGTGCACTTTCAGCTTTTAGTTCCTAGTGGTGTGGTCTCTGGGGTGTTGCTTCGGGTTCGAGTAAGGTCTAACACCGCTTTGACAACTGACACAGTTTGAACTGCAACAGATTCATGTTTGCGCCCTGTCCCGCGTCACCTAGTAAAAACATCATCACAGTTGCACGCACTGAGCAGCAACATAATGGTGCAGCTGTAGTGATGCTTGCCCTTAGCCAAGGAATGTCATGGCCAACTTGATGAGGCTTTGAGGCATGCAAGCTTGCATGCAGCGCCTACCGACTATCTTACGCACTGGCAAACAGGGTGTTGTTGCGCATGCGGTTATCCTGGTTGACCATCGATACTAGGAGCGGCTCTCATGTGGGATGTCCGACATCATGGCCAACTTGATGAGGCTTTGATGCATGCAAGCTTGCATGCAGCGCCTACCGACTATCTTACGCACTGGCAAACAGGGTGTTGTTGCGCATGCGGTTATCCTGGTTGACCATTGATACTAGGAGCGGCTCTCATGTGGGATGTCCGACATCGCACAGGAGTCCACCAGCATCAGCTGTCGCAGTGCTCATGGGATTTGTCTGTCTGCTTGGGTGCCGGCGTGCTGTGTTTCGCTCTGTTTGCCCTGATTGCCTGTTACGAGTTCCCCATTCTGGTGATGTTGGCTGGCTGACTGCTAACACATGTGTACTGTACAGTTACGACAGGGCCTGCATTCAATGCAAGTTGCAGGCCATCTGCGCTGCGCAGGCATGCCGGCACTGGTGCCACTGGACTCCAATGAGCAACCAGGCCGGACTTGAGCGTGACTGTCTACCTGGCGCAAGCGGCAGCGTTGCAACGTGGTCAACCACAGTTGCGCATCAACTCTCACGTGCATCAGGTGATCGCTCCTGCGTTACAGTACTACTGTGCGTAGTACGCAGTGCGCTGTGACTGCCGCATCATCCCATGCATGGTAGGCAGCGTCCAGCCTGCCAGGCCTCAGTGAGCCAGGCTTGCAATTGTAACAGGCAGGAAGAGCCACTCTCCAATGATGGTCGGTTGCAACAGCTTGACTCGTAAGTGCCATGTACAAAGTAGACGTTTCATGATCAACATGCCCCAGCCCTTGGCACCAGTTACTGAGCTGCTCAGCAGCCTGTCAAGATCTGCCAGGATCCAGCCCAGGGTGAGAAAGCGGCTGCTGGAAGCTTGGCGGTGCCAAACAGTTCACGAGAACAAAGCCTTCTGCACCAGCAGCCGCTCTTACTGCTGAATTGTAGGACAATGCGCAATGTTCAGAACACCACATGCTGCCCCCGGCCAAAGTCCAGCTAGTGCTGCAACACCAACTTGAAGGAGTGCTCAGACGCTTTAGTCATTGATTGAGTTTGTCAATAGGCGCCTACAGCCCATCTTCAAGCCCAACAGAGTCGCCTACTTACTACCGCGCAGCCGCGGCTGCGGTCACCTACATGGAGCCCCAGAGTGCACCGTCAGCCAACTCACTGCAAGCAGAGCCACACTGCAGGTGCTCCCTCCTCTTTCCGCCCCGGTGGGGCGCGGGGCCGATGGCGCTGATGCTATGGCTTGAATGGGTACCATGCTGATGACTGCAGATGCGCAGCTGCATTTGCTGCACCGTGAGACGCCAGCCGGTTTAGGGCCACATGGCAGCACTGTGTGATCGAGCCGTGCTGCATATGGGCCCTAAACCGCGGCCCACTGCTATCTGACAGGCAGCAGCGTACTCCTGGAGGCTCTGCAGCTGCGTATCTCCAGGCAAGCGATGCTGTCTGGCGCGTACCTGCACACCACGCGACATGACAGTGCAGCGACACGACATCAGGTTCAGTATGTCAGACAAACATCAAATGGCTGGTTCAGCTGTGCACAAAGAGCTCCAGGACAACTCTGCACACTGCACACTCTGCAGACAGACGACAGCTGCCATGTGAAGTCAGTAAGCATGAACCAACTGGCATCCAGGTGCACTAGAAACACCCGCACCCACACCCACCCACCCACCCACACACCCACCCACACTGATGCCTGATTCAGGAAGTGCTCACCTGAAGAAATGGTGTGACAGCCAGTACGCGCTCAGCTTGGGGTGTCGCTGCAGCTGCATGCTGGTCCTGTCGACGTGGACAATGCCGTATCGCGCCTTGTAGCCGTCGCTGAACTCAAAGGCGTCCAGCAAACTCCAGGCAAAGTAGGCAGCCAGGTTGGTGCTGTCCTTGGTCACGGCAGCACACAAGCTGTCCAGGTGCGTCCTGCAAACGCACATGCAAGGGCAGCAAGTGCGCCAACCACACATGAGCCAGATACACAGGTGACACACGCCAGGGGGCAAGCAGGGTGGAATGTCAGGCGCGTGCAGGAAGGATCACCCTCACCAACACAGAGCCACACACACCCAGGCGACAGGTCAGCACAGACGTCTGATCGTGCCGTCCTGACAGCAGCAGTGCTGGCAGTGCCGGCCCCATCACCACCCACCTGTAGTAGTCCAGCCTGTGCATGTCTCTCAGCAGGTTGCGCCTGTCCTTTGCAGACTCCCCAGGCGACGCCACGCCATTCTCAGTCACCCACACCTGCAGCAACACGAGCAAAAGCAGTTCACCACGACGATGTGCAAGCATGAAGGTAGCTGCTGGTTCAGCAACAAGGGCAAGCAGCAGGAGGAGCAACAGCACACGATGCCAGCCTGAGCCCATATGGTGAGCTTATCATGCACACACAGCTGGACACAACTGGAGTCGACAACGACCAATTGATTCAAGCAGAAGGGATGCGCGGCGGCCGTCAAAAAGAAGCACGCAGGCACACCTCGGGCCGCTGGTAACGCCGCCCAATCCAGCTCAGCGTTGCCCGCAGGCCATCCGGCGCGCTGAACTGCCAGAACACGTCGCTGGGCGTGCCGGGGTAGCGGCCCTCATGGTCTGTCAGGGACTCCTCATACAGCTGCAGCAAGCAGGGGCGGCAGCGGCCGCACACCAGCACGCAGCACGTCAAACGGAAGCATAACAACGCTCTGCGCAGGCTGTAGCAGAAGCTTGGAAGCTGGCTGGCTAGCTGGCTGTCGTCTGCACATGCCTCCGACACGACCACCTGCGCGGAATTCAACCACAGCCACCTGCTGTGTTGATCAGCGGGTCCAGCTGCGCCTCCCGCTGCTGCCCTCGCACCTGGTCCTTGGGTGCGCCGGCTGGCGCAGCCTTCACAAAGTGGCTGGTGTAGTAGTTGAGTGCAAAGAAGTCAACGCTGCCCACCAGCAGCCGCTTCTCAGCCTCCTTGAACTTGGGCAGCTTGGGCTGGCTGCGGCGCATCACCTGCAGCAGCAGGCAGTTGCGCGCCGCTGCACCTTCAACGTTGGCCCAGAGCCCTGCAGCTGTGTGCTCGTCACGTGTGTGTGCCCGCATGCACAGCTTGCTGGCAGTTGCATGCGCAGGCACCTGCTGCGTGCATGCGTTCAGCAATGTGTGCACATGCACGAGTATGCCTGCATACCTCTGGGTAGTCACCATGAAACAGAGGATCGGCAATCCAGCCGACTTGAAACTGCATGTACGTGTCCGTAGCATTCTTGTCTGCGCAGACAGCAGGAAAGCGCACGAGGCATCAGCAGCAGCAGCAGCGGTGTATCAACTCATGCATCGGGTGCAAACACATGTATGCTATCATGTATGCCCATCCATACATCATGCGTTTGTCTACCGTACATCACATTGGCACCTCACCTGCTGCACACAAACACAGCAAAACAGAGTCACTCAATATCGCCTGCTCCAATCTTCCCCCCGCTGCACTCGCACTGGATGCGTGGCGGCCAGGAGCCGTGTTGCTGCGCTCCCGCCCCACCTGATTTGCTGGCTGCGTCATGTGGCAGCCCCCAGTGCGCTGAGATCACCATGCTGATGCGGCCCTCCTGCGACTGCTGGTACTTCAAGCGGTACAACTGTACTGCCTTGGCATGCGCCAGCAGCAAAGTGTGGCCACACCTGCACACAATCAGGCTTGAGTCAGCATTTGGGCAACTGCCAGGCTTGTATATAACGCCCAACATGTGTCAGCGCTGAACAGCACCTTGTGAAACTGCTGCAAAGTGCCTAGGCCAACACTCTGCTGTGTGTAGCATCCTATGAAGTAATGGCCGGAAAGCAGTGGACAAGACAGCGTTGACAGACAACAAAGCATAACAGGCAATACCCGCCGCTTGATTTCTCTGAATGGTGCACTCTCGGTGCCATGACCAGCACACCTGTAGTGGCCCGACGCGCCCTTCTCCACGCCTGGCGCGTACGCGCCTACTCCATAACCCAGCTGGCAGATGGCCATGGGGTCGCTGAATGTGAGCCAGCGCTTCACGTAGGGCCCCAGCTGCTGGAACACGATGTCTGCGTAATACACAAAGTCCTCTGACAGCTGCTGGTCCAGGAACCCACCATAGGTATCCTGCGGGTGGTGCGGCCACAGGGGCGCAAGACGGCGTCCACATGCCGCATGTCTCACATCAGTAACTGTGTCACTGGGTAGAAACACACAGATGCTGGTAACTAGCGGCATTGATGTTCAACAGACGGCTCATGACGGGTCCAGCGGTATGCAGCCAGAACGGCATGTCTGCCTCGCAGCAACAATTTCTGGCCACTTGGCCGCCTGAATCAGGTTTCACAACTGCTCACCTGCAGCACCTGCGGCAGGTCCATATGGTACAGTGTCACCACAGGGGTGATGCCAGCAGCATGCAGCTCCTGCAGCAGGTGCCTGTAGAAGCGCAGCCCTGCTGCGTTGGGCTCGGTGCCGCGCCCGCCAGCAGGCAGGATGCGGGACCATGACAGCGACAGCCTGCAGCAGCAGTGGCAGGCAGTTGAAGGGTGGAGCTGCCGACATGTCCACAAACCACACTGCACCTGCCAGCTGATGCTGTGACGTGTTGAAGTACCCCCGACATGGTGCATTGCCAGCTGCCTGCACATTAACACCAACAATTTACCACCAGTTGCTGCATGCTGACACTGCTGCAAGCATGTGTACCAAATGGCGACCAATGACACCAACTGATGGTACAAGTACGGTATATGGACCCTGCAAAATCCCCTGCACACCTGTAGTGCTTCACTCCCAGCGCCAGCATCAGTTTGATGTCCTGCTGATACTGGTGGAAGTGGTCCGCAGCCACGTTGCCCGTGGCATTGCCATACGTGTGTCCCGGCTGCTGACTGAAGGTGTCCCATATGCTGGGTGAGCGGCCACCTTCGTCCCACGCCCCCTCAACCTGTGGCTCATCCGGTGAGTGCGTGAGGGACGTGAAAATATAAGAGATGATCACCGAGTAAACAGTGCTTGGGGGAAAGCGGGTGGGGGAGCTGCAGGAAGCCAACAGCTGCTGCTTTGACTGCAACCAGTATAGCTGCTGCTCCTGCTGCTGCTTCTGCAGCCACACATGGTTGCCGCTGTGGATGAGCACTAGGGATGTTGCATCAGCTGCAGAAGTTGCAGCAGGCACGCGTAGCCCCACTACTATTGCAGCTGGCTGAGTTGTAAGACGTGATGTCCTGCAAAGTCACAGGTGCGCAACCACCCCCTGCACCCAAGCCGCTGCTGGCACTGTCCTCATGTGCAGGCATGAACCATAGACAGCTGAGCTGCCAAATTTACTGGAATGAGCTACGCAGCTGTTGTGGTCTGTCTAGTAGCTGCTGGTCAGACGTCAGGGAGCCAGCTGCTGCTACTGCTGCTGCTGCTGCTGCTGCTGCTGCTGCTGCTGGCTCCAAAAGTGTCAACAGACGGCTGGGTTCTCTGAGACAAGCCTGCTGGCAAGTGCTGCGGGCGGCAGTAGCAGCTGCCGCTAGTTGCCAGCCAGCTGCATCAGCTGCTGCTGCTTCCCTGCAAGCCCTGCCGCGCTGTGCGCGACAAGTCAGAGCAGGCCAAGCCCAGCGCACACTGTATCACTGCTGATTCCTGCTGCTGCCGCTGCTGCTGCTGCTGCTGCTGCAGCTGTTCCTGCAGGCTTCCCATGCGCACCTGGTAGGCTGACGTGGCGACGCCCCAAGCTATCTTACTGCGCAGTGCAGCTGAGCAGCCATCTGGCGCGTTCGGCAATGTGTTGGCAAATTGATGATCAACCTGCAGCAGCAGCGCAGCAAATTGGGGCATCATATACTTCACATGAATGTTTCTTCACCTGCTAGCAACAACAACTTTAAGGCAGAGCTTGCTGCCGGCACACCACACAAAAGCATGCTAGTGCAATGTTGAGGATGCGTTCAGGCTGCCTGGCACCGTGCATGCCTGCTATTCCCGATACCAGACCGAGGCATTCGTTGCTTTGCATACAACCTCACCTTGGGTGCACCAATTCTGCCTCCAGTCAGCAACAGCAGCAGCAAGGCGACTGCCAGGCCAGCAGCAAGCACAGCTGTCAGGGGG
Source organism: Scenedesmus sp. NREL 46B-D3 (assembly GCA_014080715.1). Classification (NCBI taxonomy): domain Eukaryota; kingdom Viridiplantae; phylum Chlorophyta; class Chlorophyceae; order Sphaeropleales; family Scenedesmaceae; genus Scenedesmus; species Scenedesmus sp. NREL 46B-D3. The sequence continues at coordinate 130,188 of JACERP010000233.1, forward strand.
CGGGGCCCACGTCTGCAAAGGCCCGCCCCCTTTGCTATCCTCCTTGGTTTCTTCCCCTCTTCGTACTCTACATTTAATGCCACTGCTTTGTGGTTGGCGAGACACTGATGCGGGTGCTGTTCAACTGCCACTGTTGCCTGTAGTTTTGCCTGCACCGCTGGCTGATGCCAGAGGTATCTTCATGCAGGACGATATCTGCTTACTGGTTTAAGAAATTAGCAATGGCTTGATGATTATGACAGCAATGCCTGCATGCAAGATGGGGAGGGACGTGCAGACGGCAGTGAAGTGAAAGGGAGTGCGTGCAGAGGTTGTAGATTGGAGATAATATTTGTGAATACTACGAGTTTATGCTTTGTCACGTTTCAGCGCAGCTGTCGTCGTTGTCACCCGTCATGGTAACGTTTTTTGGACTGTTTGGATCGCCTTACCTTGTGTAGACGATCAAGGCATCAGTCTGTTTGAGGAAGCTGATGTTATATGTGGTTCAATATGCTACGCAGCACTGCTGCACTACAACCATTCCACGTACTACACGCCACACATCACACACGTGCGTCTCTTGTTCCTGCTTCATACCACCTAGTGGTACCAACTTTAAACTGTCAGCGATGTCTGTTGTGTTGATCACCGGCTGCTCAGCAGGGGGCATTGGTCACCACCTGGCCGAAGAGTTTGCAGCTAGAGGCTGTAGCGTATGGGCCACTGCAAGGAAAGTCGAGAGTATGGCAGACTTGGAGCCCCTAGGCATCAAGCTGCTTGCTCTTGATGTAACGGACAAGCAGCAGGTTGCTTCTTGTGTGGTGAGCAGTCTATGGTGCTGAGCAGGAAGGACCAACATGCAGCTGCCAACGTTGGCAGGCCAGCCTAGGGGAGCTGCTGATTTAGTAAGCAGCAGCAAACTGTAAAATAGCATGGAAGCAAAGCAAAGTAATTGACACTTTGTCAGCTGCATGCCAGCAGAACTGCTTCACTGGTGCAGTACTATTGATACTAGCTGGGGAGTGGGCTGCACCATTACCGTCATGGGACACAGTGACGCCCACTGTTGGTCGCCATCATCATCTGATTGCGCTGGTATGTCTCGTGATAACAAGCTCAGACCTGCGGTGGCGCTTAGCTGGCTGTGCAACGCTGTTGCTGCCAGCCTTGCCCGGCACCATTTGACAGCAGGGCCAACACCTACCACTGCTGCTTGCAGGACGCTGTCATGTCGGCAGAGCATCGCATTGACATACTGGTGAACAACGCTGGCCTGCTAGCCAAGGCGCCAGTTGTCGAGGCAGGCACAGATCACTTCAGGCAGGTCATGGAGACCAACTTCTTTGGCTGCTTGGAGCTGATTGCAGCAGTCACCCCACAAATGATGCAGCGGCGGTCAGGTGAGTGGGGCCCTAGGATCTAGAGTAGCACACCTGTCAGTTGACAGCTTCCACAGCAAAAGCCACCTCTGCTTGAAGCCATTACTCCTGCCGCAGCCGCACTGGCAGCTGCCTAAGCAGTGGTTATGCTTGCTGAACTCACCAACGCACCAGGCAGTTTCAAGACATTGCTCTCATGAAAAGCCCCGGAGCTGCCTATCTCATAGTCTCAGGCGACTGCTGAATTCGCTGCTGTGTGCGTGATTCTGTTTGCTTGCAGGCACTGTCATCAACATTGGCAGCATTGCCAGCTACACCTCACAGCCCTTCTGGGCAGCATACAGCGCCAGCAAAAGCGCACTGATGAGTGTCACTGATGCCATGCGCACAGAGTTGAAGCCCTTCGGGGTGAAGGTGGTGTACTGCGCACCTGGTGAGCCGCGCTGGCAGCTGCTGCAAGCCGGGTGATGTTTGCAATCACTGTGGCCTACTACCTTGGCACGCCCCTCACACACAACACGAACGCAGCATGCGCATTGGCATGCATGTTATTCATCATCTGGTCCTGCCTGTACATTGTGGTCAGCGGCAAGCAACATGCCTCTGTTGTTCTTTAACCACGGCTGCCACCAACGACCACCCATGCTCGCCCACTTGCTGTTGTTCAGAGCATCACAAGTGTGCTCCTGCACCTGGCATCTGCTGCTGTGCAAAGCATCACATGTGCGTCAACTTGCTGCTTGTAGGCTTCATCTCCACCCAGCTGGACAGCAAGTCGCGCCAGTCAGGCATGAACCACGTTGACCCAAAGGGGCCCTATGGCGGCAGCCAGCAGATCAGAGACTGGGTGCATAAGACAGAGGGCATCAGCGATGGCACGCCGCCAGCAGCGTTTGCCAGGGGCTTTGTAGACATGGCACTCAGCAGCAGCCCACCGCCGCACTACGTGAATGGCAAGATGTCGTGGGTGGTCTGGCTGATGGGCAAGGTGATGCCTCTGCGTGTGATGGATGGGCTGTATGCAAAGGCGAGTGGGCTGCAGCAGCTGGCAGCAGCACCATGAGGTATTGGGACGTGTGCCTTGTGCAGTGGTGCAGTGGTGAGATGCAGCATATGCATTCACTTGCGCAGTGGTGAGATGCAGCATATGCATTCACTTGCGCAGTGGTGAGATGCAGCGTAATGTGTGGTGTGCTATCCAGTGCGTTTTTTGCCAAGGACTTTGAGACTTGGCATGTGGCAGGAACCCACTGCATCATGTTGTTGCTGCAACATGATGCAGTGGGTTCCTGCCACATGCCAAGCCTCTAAATCCTTGGCAAGATGTTGTCAGCGTGGTTGAGTGCACCACGTCTCTGAGCGCGATGGTCTGATTGGGATGTGCTGCATGCCCGTGGGCTGCAGCAGCTCACGGTAGCATCTTGATCTGCAGCTGCACATCCTGCTTATGCCACGGTTGTGCAATGCTGTGTTCAGTTGTATGTGGGCGAGTGGGCTGCAGCAGCTGGCAGGAGCCCTTCATCAGGAGGTCAGGGGGCACCTGTTGGGTTTGCGAATGTAGTTGTTGCTGGTGGTTCACACTTACATGCTTAGGCCAGAAAGGTACAGCAGATGTCTGCTGCTTTTCGAGTTTGGGCAGGGTTAGGCTTGGCGTGCTTCACTATGCCAACCTGGGGAAGGTTTATGTACTGACTGTTACGTGTGTTGAACTTGTACATCACTGCACAAGACAAGTCTTTTTGGGAGCTCTAGAGCTGCAGATCTGGAGGTGTGTTGGCATGGGAGCGAGTTGCATGCAAAGATAGTAAGATAGTCGAGGTGTTGAGTCATGTGCATGTCTATTACATGGCATGCGTTGCCTTCTGGCAGGGTTCAGGCGCCATTACAGCGGCTCGTTGTGGCTGTGCTGTAAGTACACTGGTATGCATTGCATGTTACTGATTGGTGACATCAGCCCAGCTGCTCACCTAGTTCGCGCAGCTGGTCGCTGACTGAAGTTCACGAGCTTGTGCATGTGCATCGTTCATTGATATTGACCAGGAGTTGTTGCCTTCACCCAGCAGCATGCACCAGCAGTGCCGGTTACAATGTGTGTATATTGACTTTTTGCCATCTCGGTTGGCATGCACAGTGTTTTGTTTGTATTTACTAAATACCTGTGTACAGTGCAGCACGAGCAATGTTTGGGGCGTGGAGTGTGTGAGCCGCCACTTGGCTGGTTTGTGTCCAAAGTGCAGCAGGGCGTTGGGTGGATTCAATCGGTTACAATTGCTTGCAGTTGCTCATCAGCGTTGCATGCAAACGGCTGATCTTGATCCAGTCAGCGGCTGGACCGTTTGGCATGATGCCGTGCTGTGGGAGCCAAGTCTGACACCAAGCATGCTCTTATTGCATTTGAACAAAGCACACTGATTGTCACCTGGAGTCAAGGGCCCGGATATACGTTCTTTTGCATCCAGTGAGCAGCAGCACAGGCTGTAGCATGTGTCTTGGCACAAGAATACAAACTGTGTGTGTGAGTCACTTACCCTCATTGGTTGCGTGATTAGAAGTCATGTACATGCACATGTGCAGGACATTTCATGCATTGGCTGTGTTTGCCAGCCAGCAATACCAGTAGGTGCAGCACTGCACAGGACACATAAGAGGGCTGGCAGTCTGAAAAACTGGCCCAGGACTGGATGAATGGCTCATACCGCTGAAGGGGCACTCCGATACATGCAGGCTGCATGCACATGTACACGATTGTTGAAGCTTTATTTTACCGTTGCACTGGTGCTGAGTTGCCCCTGCTTGACAACATGTCGGCTCTGACCAGTTGTGGTACGCCATGGGACGCATTGGGGTACTACTTTAGTAGCGCGTTGACTGTTGGTGCGTTGAATGGTGTGGTGGTGCATCTCTATGCGCCAACAGCCATGCCAACGGCAAGTGCAGGCGCGTTGATTGTTATAATCTCGCATCACATTTGTGGCGCCCACATTGCGTATTGCAGCCTAACTTGGTTGTGCCTCGCAGCCTGTGCGCGAAATCTGGCCGCATGCACAAGTAGTTACGGTTAGCCGTACGCAAAGGGTTTGTGATCAGGGTGTAGTAGTTACTATCCTGAGCGTGACTGCCGCAACAATGTTCCAAAGGCTGCTTTTAAGTCTTGCTGCACCAAACCAGTCACGCATGTAGCAGCATACATGATGCGACGGGTCAGGCGCTTAAGAGCCAACGCGGCATGTTAACACTTCCAGATGTTTTCATCGTATGTAACACGGTACATTCACTTTAATTGCTTCCTCCTGATTTGATGGGATGCACTCCATAGCGATGGGCTGTCCCGGGCCTGGCCCTGGCGTGCAAGCAATGCTGCAGCAACTGCGTGACGCCATATATGGACTATATTGTGGCGTAGAAAGGTGAATCGCAGCTGCAGGCCTCCAGTGACTGCAGATGTTGCAGGCGTAGCAGCACAATCACGCCTGTCAGCAGCAACTGCCCTCAGCCCCAGCAGGGTGGTCTGGCTGCTGCTCCATGGGCTTATATCTATGCTTACCCACTTGTCAGCACACATACCACTGCTTTTAGGCACACCTGCTGCTATATATGATTACAAGCAGCTGGTAAGCCTCACTGCCGCACACAACATCAGCAGCCTCTGTAAACGCGTCGGCGCTGCTGATGTTTCTGGGTCGCTGTACGCCAATCATGTTCTGCTTACTGCAGCATTCAAAGGCCCGCAGATGCATGGCTGCAACACTTTCGCTCAGCTGCTGGCTCTTGGAGGGTATGTCTGCAGCTGCTGGATACACAGCAGCTGCAGGAACACGAGTGCTACTTTGCCACAAACAACATCAAGGCAGCTTGCCAGAAACACCAGGTATGCAGCTGATGCAGCAACAGCACACCTTTGTACCTGTTCCTGCAAGTGCTTTATTGCCACATCTGCATGTGCCACACTTTGTAATGTGACTGTGCCTCTGCTCCTTCTTCAGGTTTCATGCGCATTCATTTGCAAGGCGGGCTTTTTCACAGCCATAACTTTGGCAGCTGATCCTATTCGCGCTGTTGCTGTGCTTGCAGGATGTGTTGGAGCCTGCCGCTCTCCGCGAGCTGCTACCCAAGTTGGCACTGCACATGCAGGCCTGCCTGCACAAGCAGCAGTGGTGGGTGGCTGTTCAGCAGAACCACTGTCAGCACAGCGGCCGAGCAACAGCAACAGCGAAAGCCTTACGCATTAGTTGCATGCACATCACTCTATGCAAGCTCTGAATTGCTACATGTCGCCGCTTGACCAAGCTGCCTTTCGAACAGCGTACATGCTGCTTGTCTGTTGTACGAGCGTCTGCTGTCTCTTCTTCTGTACTTGTGCTGCTGTCCCACGCAGGACTTGCGCAATGCAGCTTGCAGCATCAGCAGCATCAGTAGCAGTGCGTGCACCCAGCTTGCAGCCTGGCAATATCCTGCCGGACTTGCAGGCACTGTTCCTTTCGGCGCCAGCAGCAGCTGCAGCAGCAGCTGCCGCCGCAGGCACTGCAGCTGCTGCAGTTGCAGCACAGAACAGCAGCAGCACCAGCCGGGAAGCTGCAGGAGCAGCAGCAGCTGCATTGGGGGGGCCGCATGGCTACCTGGTGCAGGTCAATGAGGCTGCAAATGCTGCTGCAGCAGCAGCCAGTAGCCTGCGCCACCAGGCTCTAGGCTCACACTTACAGCAGGACCCTGTGATGGCGGCAGCCGTGCTTCAGCTGTTGGCAGCGCTGCCAGAGGCGGCGCTGAGCAAGCAGACGCCGTGCACCCAGACAGGCGGACTGCCGTCAGTGATGGTTTGAAGCAGAGCGCCTGGCCGGCACCCGTGCTTCGTGCTGCGTTGTGCAGTCAGAACACGAAGCTGCTGCTGCTGGCTTGTGAGGCGGTGTGTCGTGGTGTGAGCTTGGCGTGCCGCCGCAGGGCATGGAGGCGCAGGGGACGCACTAGATGTGCTTGCGGTTGCCCTGCTTGGCCGGGAGACGGCAGTCAAAGCTGGCGAGGCGTTTGCGGCCTTGCTGGTGTCGTGCAAGGAGAGCAGCAGCGGCAGCAGCACCAGCAGCGCACCCAGCATGGTGCTGCTGCTGCAGCTCCTGCAGCAGCTGCAACACAGGGTGCTGCCAGCACTGGCAGCAGAGCACCACACCATGGGTGCCAATGCAGTAGCAGTGGCGCCAGCTGAAGCCAACAATGAGGCCAGCACTGCAGGCAGTCGCTCGTTGGCAGCAGCAGAAGCAGCAGCATATACCAGCGTGGTGCGCTCGCACTTGGGAGCTGATGCGGAAGCAGCGTTTTGCCGGGTGCTGTGCGCTGCTGCGTCTGCGCTGCTGCGGCCGGTGCTGCAGGGAGCAGTGCAGCTGCAAGGGTTGCTGGAGCTGCTGCTGCAGCAGCTGCTGCTGTGCGTGGGCGTGCTTGAAGACGGCGTTGCAATGACAGCCGTCGACTTCTGGCAGGATAGTTACCTGGCAACTCTGCAGGTAGCTTTTTGGGAGAACCCCGTGTTTGCAGCATGGCAGAGTATGTTTGCACTGATCACCTGCGCATGTGCACATGGCATTGGCACATGGTTTGGCATCAACGCATGCAGTGCTCCCGCCCGTGCATACTGCGTTCTCTTTTCCTGCAAGCAGCACAGCTGCCTTTCCCTGATATGCTGCACCGGCTACTCCTGTTTGCCGCTGATATGCTGCTAAACCATTTTTTTTCATTCGTCGTGTGTTGTGCACAGGTGCTGCCTGAAGAGTGGCAGGGCTTGCTGCTGGTGCAGCAGCAGCCAGTGCTGGAGGCGCTGACGGCAGCGCTGGTGCGCCGCACTCAGCTCAGCCCTGCAGCAGCGGCAGCAGCGACTGCAGATGCCAGGGACATTCCGGAAGAGGTCCGCATGGTGCGTCCGTGGGTCAAAGCGCCGGGTCCAAATCATTCCGATGGTGGCCGCAGCGAGCGAGCATCGAGCGCGCGCAGCTGGGCATCGCGCTGCAGCTGCGTGCGGCACGTGCATGTGCATGCACGCATGCACGACTGCCTGCGCCGCACAAGTAAACATCACAGCCACATGGCATGGCGTGCTTCACCTGCCGGCTAATGTCTTACCGGCTGTGCAAGTGCCTGACAGCCTGGGCCCCTCCTCACCTGGCGCTTCCGTTTGCAGGTCCGCCGCGAGCTTGCTGCAGCGCTGCGGGACATCGGCAGCTTGCTGGGGCAGGTCCCAATGATCTCGTTCGTGACGCAGCTCACGAGCAGCCACCACCAGCACTTGTGCAGCACCTACGCAGCCGCCAACCCGCGCTGCAGCGGCGCGCCGCCAACCGGCCTGCTGGAGCCCGGCCTGGGCCTGCAGGGCATAGCAGCAGGCCTGGCAGCCGGTGCGGACGTGTGCGGGACGACGGGCGGTCCGCGGTGGGGGCCGTCGGGTGCTGCATTGCCTGGTGCTGGCGCGGTGCGCACGCGCATGTCGCGCTTGCTCAGCGTGTGCATGCGCAGCGCTGGGCGAGAGCCTGCCGGCGCGGCTTGTGCTGCTGGGTGCGTCCCTGGGGACTGGCTGCCGCTGGAGTCCGGCTTGTACGCGGCGAATGTGGTGCTTGGGAGGCAGCAGCGCGGAGCGGCGGCCGAGCAGCAGGTGCAGCAGCTGGTGCAGTGTGCGGCGGCCGCTGTGTCACATCCAGGAGGTGGGCGTGTTGACGTTGCTGTCGCGCTTGTCGTGTTGATCGGTTGGTCCAAGCAAGCTGCATGCAACTAGATGAGCACACCCTCGCCAGCGCGCGGTTGTGAGGGATATGTTTATGTATGATCAAGCAGCTGCAATGCAGGCGCTTGTGTGCAGCGCTGTGTTTGACGAAGTGTACCATTCATACTGCCCTCATCCTGCTCAAGTTGTTCTCATGCACTACCACTGACTGTGTGAGTGCGTGTCTTGGCTGGGCGTCAGGTCGGGCATCGTGTACCTCAACCGTGGTGTGTACCTCGGCTGTGGTGTGCAGGTTCGCTCAAGCTTGCGGGCACGGCCCTGACGCTGCTCGGCGGCCTCGCCTCATGGCTGTCAGACCACCCACACAGCCTGCCGCCAGTGCTGGCAGCGGTCAGCGCTGCGGTGCGCTCGCCGGACGACAAGCTGTCACGCAACGCGGCGACCTGCGCGCTGCGCCTGGCGAGCTGGGAGGGGCTAGCGGCGCTTCTGGTGCAGCGGCAGCCGCAGTTTGTGCAGCAGCTGCTGCAGGAGTACCAGCGCAGGGGAGAGCTCGCCACACCAGCGGGTGCGCCGTTGCTGGCGTCGGCTGCTTATCCGTGCAGCCTGCCCGTCCTGCTGCCTGCCGGTGTGCGCTGCTCATCTGCTGCCTTCTTGTGACTGATGCATGTGCTGCTCGTCTGCTGCCTGCTTGTGACTGATGCGTGTGCTGCTCATCTGCTGCCTGCTTGTGACTGATGCGTGTGCATCAAGCGTGCTGGGTGGCGTCATGCCAGGTGCACCTGTGCTGGCACACATACGCGTGTAAGCTGCTGGCATGCTTGTTTTGACAACATGGCATGCTGTTTGTACTATGCTGTGCCTTTGGCCTCTAGTCATCATCCTGTCCTGCTGCAAACTGGAGGGCAAGGCCCAGCCCTGCTTGACCCTGCACCTCTTGCTGCTGCTGCGGCTGCTGCTGGTGGTGTCTGCAGATGCCGGCCAGTGCGACGACAAGCCAACTGCGGAGCTGCTGCTGCTGTGCCTCTGCAACCTGGCAGTTGCACACACCAGCAACAGCAGCGACATGGACAGCATCTTGTTGCAGCTGGTTGGGCCGCAGCTGATGCAGCAAGCGAGGAGCTGACTGCAGCACTACTCGGGAACTGGCCTCAGCAGCAGCAGCAGCAGCAGCGCTTGGGATCAGGTAGCCTGCAGCAGCAGCAGCAGGTGCTGCTGCAGCCTCTGCCAGGACGCGCAGCAAGCAGGCAGCAGTACAGCACACAGCAGCAGCAGCAGCAGCAGCAGCAGCACGCTGCGCAGTCAATTGCTGTGAGTTGCTTTAAGGCACTCACAAGTCTTGTAGCAGGCTTGCCGACCGCCGTGACCAAGCAGGCGATGGGAGTGCCGGTGCACAGCCGGCACCCGCGGCATCAGCAGCAGCTGCTGCAGCAGCATGCAGCCGCCAAGGCCGGTGCCAGTGAGGCAGCACGACCCGGCACCTGCAGCAGGATTGGAAGCGGCAGCACGGGCGGGTGAAGATGATGCGAGCATGTGCTCCGCATCTGACGCCAGCGACGTATGCGCCAGCCCAGCCCACGCGCTGCAAGTGGCTGGCGCCAGGCCGTCACCTGCTGCTGCCACCGTGGCAACAGGGGGCCCGCTCCAGCAGTGCCAGGGCCCTGGCAGGTGCAGCCACGCCTACTGCCATCAGCACCAACGCCAGGAGCAAGCAGCGGCGGCAGCGCAGCTGCGGCAGCAGCAGGCTTGCTTCATCGTGTCGCAGCTGCTGCAGAGAGCTTCGCAGCCAGTGATGCTGGCGCTGCGAGCAGCAGCAGCTGCTGCTGAGCAGGAGCATCGGCAGGGCCTGGCGCAGCAGCTGCTGTATGCCGTCTGCAGCTTCCTACTGGCAGCATTGCCTGCTGCTGTGCATTATCAGCAGCAGCTGTGGCAAAGCCGTACAGGGCAGGTGCATGTTGGCAGTAGCAGCAGCAGCAGCAGCAGCAGCAGCAGTACAGGAACGGCAGGCACAGCATGTGTGATGGCAGCTGGCGGCGCTGGCAGACAGCAGCACGGCAGCAGCAGCAGCAGCAGCAGCAGCAGCGACATAGTCCAACCTGGCTTGCTGTTAGTACAGCTGTGTCGGCTGCTGGAGCAGCTGCCTGTGCAGCTGTTGCAGCAGGCATGCTGCCTGCAGCTGCTGTGCAGCTCGGTGGCAGCAGCAGCAGCCTCAGGTGCGCTCCCCAGGGCTGCAGATGCTGCTGCTGATGCTGCGCAGCTCGTGGTGCAGCAGGACTCGGAGCAGCAGCAGCAGCAGCAGCAGCTGTTGAGCGCTTTGCAGGGGCTTGTTTCACGGGGCCTTGCAGCTGCGTGTGGCAGCATTCTCGTGCAGGCCGGCGGCTCGGATCCAGACCACACCTCTGCTGCGTTGGGGCTGGCGACAGTGTGCTTACAGCAGTGCCCTGCAGTGCTGGCTGCTGCGGACATGGACGCTGTGCTGGCAGTGACGCTGACAGCAACCAAGACGTACCACTTGAAGCAATGCACGGCTGTCCTTGAGTGGATCCAAGTGCTGGTGCAGGCAGCGTACTCGAGCAGTACTCAGCAGCAGCAGCAGCAGCAGCAAGGTGGGGCTAGTCAAGCAGCAGCAGCAGCAGCAGCAGCAGCAGCAGCAGGCAGCAGCGCGGCTGCACTCTCTGCATTTAAGCAGCGACTAGAAGACGGCGGCATTGGTGCGCAGCTGGTGTTGGCGCTGCTGCTTGCTGCTGCTGGGGCCATGCCTCCCGATGTAGTGCTGCCAGTGTCATTCTGCCTGCACAGCACGTGGCTGTCTGCTTGCAGGACGTTTGAGGGGTGGCTGCAGGTTGCTGTGCTGCAGCTGGCACCCGAAGGGGCACCCTGGCAGCGGCAGCGCCATGGCGCAAAGGTAGGTGTCAGTTTGTGTGCAAAAAGGATGTGTCACTTTGTCATGCATGTGCATGTCGGCACTTTGTCAAGTAGTGCAATGCATGGGCATCGTGGGAGTGGCTACACCAACAGCAGCATGGGTGCTCCTTGGTGGTGAAATGTCTCCTGCCTTCAGCTTGCACTTTGATCCTCGCACTGTCAAGCTTTTGAATGGTTGTTTGTTGTCCCAGCGCGCGCTGCTATGGCTGCTGCCGTCTGTGGCCTGTACAGGCGGCGCATACGCGTGGTTGCCGGCTCACCGATATGCGAGATGCCCAAGTGACTCGACCGCGCTTTCACCATGCACCGGGTGACACAATTCGCTGCTGTTGCCGCCGCTGCTGCCGCCGCCACTGCTGCTGCTGCTGCTGCTGCTGCTGCTGCCGCTGCTGCTGCTGCTGCCGCTGCTGCTGCTGTTGCTGCTGCTGCTGCTGCCGCTGCTGCTCCCGCTCATTGCAGGTGACGTTTGTGGCCGAGTTGACCGAGCCCGCCTGCCTAAGTGACACAACTCGCTTCAAGCGCATACTCAAAAACTTCTGCGGGGGCAAGAAGAAAGGTGCAGGCGGCGGCAGGCATTTGTGACATATGAGTAAAGAAAGCGGTTACTGTGTTGTCGTGCTCGGAGGGGCATGTCAACACTGCACGCCATGGCAGCAACCCATCAGAGCATTGTCAATATGCATTGTTTGGGCCTATGCAGCCAAAGCTGTTGAGACATCTGGCAGCAGAGTGTTAACAGAGGTTGTAATAAGCGCTGCTTATTACTGCTGAGTAGCACTCTTAACCCAGCCGGAAGGCAAAGCGGAGTCACCCAACCCCCTCATGCAGAGCTGCGCATGCAAGCAAGCTGACACCATAGGTTGTGGGCAGCAGAGGTTGTGTGCAGCAGATGATGGTTGTGGGTGGATTGGTGCGTGCCGTATAACAGTGCGCTTGTCGGTGGGCAGTTGCATAGTACATTTGATGGACGTAAGACATCAGGAATCAGTTTGCGATCTGATGTGGGATGGTTTTCAGGGTGATACTTGGTAGGGGTAGCTTCGTCCCTTTATTCTTTTTTGGCTTGCCTTTGTTTTGCTCTTGCCCAATGAACCTGTCACTGGCTCCCCAAACGGGCAAAGTTACCCATGTAACTTTCACAATGTGCATGTGCAGATCGATTGCCGGCAGAAGATCAGTGCCGCAGCAGCGGCTGCTTGAGTGGAGTGTCAGGATCTGTTCTTCAACAGGGGTTCTGCCAACGGCTGCTGACGTGGAATCACTGGTGCGAGGCTGCCGTTGTTCAATGCTACAGAAGAGGTCAGTCAAACAGAGTAGGACAGGCGGCCTACGACACCGCCATCTCCAGCAACGACTGCGTTTTGTATGACTTGCCAGCTGCAACAAGTGCCGCATTGTGTGCACTGCCAGCAGCTTGCCAGCTCCAGCAAACGCTGCACTGTATGTCACCCGTCAGCGCCAGCAACTGCTGCTCTGCCTGCACCTTACCTGCTCCAGCAACTGCTGCACTGTATGTAACCCGCCAGCTGCTGCCGGCAGTTGAACTGCTGCTCTGCTTGCAACTTACCAGCTCCAGCAAATGGTGCACTGCATGCATCCCGCCAGCTCCAGCAACTGCTGCACTGTATGTCACCCGCCAGCGCCAACAACTGCTGCACTGTCACAGTGCCGCCCGCCAGCTCCAGCAACTGCTGCTCTGCCTGCACCTTACCTGCTCCAGCGACTGCCGGCCTGTACGTAACACGCCAGCTCCAGCAAGTGGTGCACTGCATGCATCCCCCCAGCTCCAGCAACTGCTGCACTGCCTGCATCTACCGGCTCCAGCCACTGATGTACTACAGTGTATGTCACCCGCCAGGGCCGTAACTGCTGCTCAGCCTGCACCTTGCCAGCTCCAACAACTGCTGCACTGTATGTTAGAGGACACTGTATGTAATCCGCCGGCTGCTGCAACTGCTTCTCTGCCTGCAACCTACCAGCTCCAGCAACTGCTGCACTGCCTGCATCTTACTGGCTCCAGCACCTGCTGTACTGTATGTCATCCGCCAGCGGCTGCAACTGCTGCTCTGCCTGCACCATGCCAGCTCCAGCAACTGCTGCACTGTACGTCACCCGCCAGCTGCTGCAACTGCTGCACTGTATGTAACCCGCCAGTTGCTGCAACTGCTGCACTGTATGTAACCCGCCAGCTGCTGCAACTGCTGCTCTGCCTGAACCTTGCCAGCTCCAGCAACTGCTGCACTGTATGTAACCCACCAGCTGCTGCAACTGCTGCTCTGCCAGTAACTTACCAGCTCCAGCAAATGGGGCACTGCATGCATCCCACCAGCGCCAGCAACTGCTGTACTGTATGTCACCCGCCAGCGCCAGCAACTGCTGCTCTGCCTGCGGCTTGCTGCTCCAGCAACTGCTGCACTGTTTTTAACCCGCCAGCTGCTGCAACTGCTGCGCTGCCTGTAACTTACCAGCTCCAGCAAATGGGGCACTGCATGCATCCCACCAGCGCCAGCAACTGCTGCACTGTGTATAACCAGCCAGCACGAGCAACTGCTACTCTGCCTGCACCTTGCCAGCTCCAGCAACTGCTGCACTGTATGTAACCCGCCAGCTGCTGCAACTGCTGCTCTGCCTGTAACTTACCAGCTCCAGCAAATGGGGCACTGCATGCATCCCACCAGCGCCAGCAACTGCTGCACTATGTGTAACCAGCCAGCGCCAGCAACTGCTGCTCTGCCTGCGGCTTGCTGCTCCAGCAACTGCTGCACTGTATATAACCCGCCAGCTGCTGCAACTGCTGCTCTGCCTGCACCTTGCCAGCTCCAGCAACTGCTGCACTGTATTTAACCCGCCCGCTGCTGCAACTGCTGCTCTGCTTGTAACTTACCAGCTCCAGCAAATGGGACACTGCATGCATCCCACCAGCGCCAGCAACTGCTGCACTATGTGTAACCAGCCAGCGCCAGCAACTGCTGCTCTGCCTGCGGCTTGCTGCTCCAGCAACTGCTGCGCTGTTTTTAACCCGCCAGCTGCTGCAACTGCTGCTCTGGCTGCACCTTGCCAGCTCCAGCAACTGCTGCACTGTATGTAACCCGCCCGCTGCTGCAACTGCTGCTCTGCTTGTAACTTATCAGCTCCAGCAAATGGTGCACTGCATGCATCCCACCAGCGCCAGCAACTGCGGCACTGTGTGTAACCAGCCAGCACCAGCAACTGCTACTCTGCCTGCACCTTGCCAGCTCCAGCAACTGCTGCACTGTATGTCATCCGCCAGCTGCTGGAACTGCTGTTCTGCCTGCACCTTGCCAGCTCCAGCAACTGCTGCACTGTATGTAACCCGCCAGCTGCTGCAACTGCTGCTCTGCCTGTAACTTACCAGCTCCAGCAAATGGTGCACTGCATGCAACCCACCAGCGCCAGCAACTCCTGCACTGTATGTCACCCGCCAGCGCCAGCAACTGCTGCTCTGCCTGCTGCTCCAGCAACTGCTGCACTGTATATAACCCGCCAGCTGCTGCAACTGCTGCTCTGCCTGCACCTTGCCAGCTCCAGCAACTGCTGCACTGTATGTTATCCACCCGCTGCTGCAACTGCTGCTCTGCCAGTAACTTACCAGCTCCAGCAAAGGGTGCACTGCATGCATCCCACCAGCGCCAGCAACTGCTGCACTGTGTGTCACCAGCCAGCGCCAGCAACTGCTACTCTGCCTGCACCTTGCCAGCTCCAGCAACTGCTGCACTGTATCTCACCCGCCAGCGCCAGCAACTGCTACTCTGCCTGCACCTTGCCAGCTTCAGCAACTGCTGCACTGTATGTCACCCGCCAGCGCCAGCAACTGCTGCTCCGCCTACACCTTGCCTGCTCCAGCAACTGCTGCACTGTATGTCATCCGCCAGCTGCTGCAACTGCTGCTCTGCCTGCACCTTGCCAGCTCCAGCAACTGCTGCACTGTATGTCACCCGCCAGCTGCTGCAACTGCTGCTCTGCCTGTAACTTACCAGCTCCAGCAAATGGTGCACTGAATGCATCCCACCAGCGCCAGCAACTGCGGCACTGTGTGTAAACAGCCAGCACGAGCAACTGCTGCTCTGCCTGCACCTTGCCAGCTCCAGCAACTACTGCACTGTATGTCACCCGCCAGCTCCAGCAACTGCTGCTCTGGCTGCACCTTGCCAGCTCCAGCAACTGCTGCACTGTATGCAACCCACCAGCTGCTGCAACTGCTGCGCTGCCTGTAACTTACCATCTCCAGCAAATGGGGCACTGCATGCATCCCACCAGCGCCAGCAACTGCTGCACTGTGTGTAACCAGCCAGCGCCAGCAACTGCTACTCTGCCTGCACCTTGCCAGCTCCAGCAACTACTGCACTGTATGTCACCCGCCAGCTCCAGCAACTGCTGCTCTGGCTGCACCTTGCCAGCTCCAGCAACTGCTGCACTGTATGTCATCCGCCAGCTGCTGCAACTCCTGTTCTGCCTGCACCTTGCCAGCTCCAGCAACTGCTGCACTGTATGTAACCCGCCAGCTGCTGCAACTGCTGCTTTGCCTGTAACTTGCCAGCTCCAGCAAATGTGCACTGAATGCATCCCACCAGCACCAGCAACTGCTGCACTGTATGTCACCCGCCAGCGCCAGCAACTGCTGCTCTGCCTGCGGCTTGCTGCTCCAGCACCTGCTGCACTGTTATTAACCCGCCAGCTGCTGCAACTGCTGCTCTGCCTGCACCTTGCCAGCTCCAGCAACTGCTGCACTGTATTTAACCCGCCCGCTGCTGCAACTGCTGCGCTGCCTGTAACTTACCAGCTCCAGCAATTGGTGCACTGCATGCATCCCACCAGCGCCAGCAACTGCTGCACTGTGTGTAACCAGCCAGCACAAGCAACTGCTACTCTGCCTGCACCTTGCCAGCTCCAGCAACTACTGCACTGTATGTCACCCGCCAGCTCCAGCAACTGCTGCTCTGGCTGCACCTTGCCAACTCCTGCAACTGCTGCACTGTATGTCACCCGCCAGCTGCTGCAACTGCTGTTCTGCCTGCACCTTGCCAGCTCCAGCAACTGCTGCACTGTATGTAACCCGCCAGCTGCTGCAACTGCTGCTCTGCCTGTAACTTACCAGCTCCAGCAAATGGTGCACTGCATGCATCCCACCAGCGCCAGCAACTCCTGCACTGTATGTCACCCGCCAGCGCCAGCAACTGCTGCTCTGCCTGCGGTTTGCTGCTCCAGCAACTGCTGCACTGTACATAACCCGCCAGCTGCTGCAACTGCTGCTCTGCCTGCACCTTGCCAGCTCCAGCAACTGCTGCACTGTATTTAACCCGCCCGCTGCTGCAACTGCTGCTCTGCTTGTAACTTACCAGCTCCAGCAAATGGGGCACTGCATGCATCCCACCAGCGCCAGCAACTGCTGCACTGTGTGTAACCAGCCAGCACCAGCAACTGCTACTCTGCCTGCACCTTGCCAGCTCCAGCAACTGCTGCAATGTATGTCATCCGCCAGCTGCTGCAACTGCTGTTCTGCCTGCACCTTGCCAGCTCCAGCAACTGCTGCATTGTATGTAACCCGCCAGCTGCTGCAACTGCTGCTCTGCCTGTAACTTACCATCTCCAGCAAAGGGTGCACTGCATGCATCCCACCAGCGCTAGCAACTGCTGCACTGTGTGTCACCAGCCAGCGCCAGCAACTGCTACTCTGCCTGCACCTTGCCAGCTCCAGCAACTGCTGCACTGTATCTCACCCGCCAGCGCCAGCAACTGCTGCTCTGCCTGCACCTTGCCAGCTCCAGCAACTGCTGCACTGTATGTTACCCACCAGCTGCTGCAACTGCTGCTCTGCCTGTAATTTACCAGCTCCAGCAAATGGTGCACTGCATGCATCCCACCAGCGCCAGCAACTGCTGCACTGTATGTCACCCGCCAGCGCCAGCAACTGCTGCTCTTCCTGCGGCTTGCTGCTCCAGCAACTGCTGCACTGTATATAACCCGCCAGCTGCTGCAACTGCTGCTCTGCCTGCACCTTGCCAGCTCCAGCAACTGCTGCACTGTATTTAACCCGCCCGCTGCTGCAACTGCTGCTCTGCCTGTAACTTACCAGCTCCAGCAAATGGTGCACTGCATGCATCCCACCAGCGCCAGCAACTGCTGCACTGTGTGTAACCAGCCAGCACGAGCAACTGCTACTCTGCCTGCACCTTGCCAGCTCCAGCAACTACTGCACTGTATGTCACCCGCCAGCTCCAGCAACTGCTGCTCTGGCTGCACCTTGCCAGCTCCAGCAACTGCTGCACTGTATGTCATCCGCCAGCTGCTGCAACTCGTGTTCTGCCTGCACCTTGCCAGCTCCAGCAACTGCTGCACTGTATGTAACCCGCCAGCTGCTGCAACTGCTGCTCTGCCTGTAATTTACCAGCTCCAGCAAATGGTGCACTGCATGCATCCCACCAGCGCCAGCAACTCCTGCACTGTATCTCACCCGCCAGCGCCAGCAACTGCTGCTCTGCCTGCGGTTTGCTGCTCCAGCAACTGCTGCACTGTATATAACCCGCCAGCTGCTGCAACTGCTGCTCTGCCTGCACCTTGCCAGCTCCAGCAACTGCTGCACTGTATTTAACCCGCCCGCTGCTGCAACTGCTGCTCTGCTTGTAACTTACCAGCTCCAGCAAATGGGGCACTGCATGCATCCCACCAGCGCCAGCAACTGCTGCACTGTGTGTAACCAGCCAGCACGAGCAACTGCTACTCTGCCTGCACCTTGCCAGCTCCAGCAACTACTGCACTGTATGTCACCCGCCAGCTCCAGCAACTGCTGCTCTGGCTGCACCTTGCCAGCTCCAGCAACTGCTGCACTGTATGTCACCCGCCAGCTGCTGCAACTGCTGTTCTGCCTGCACCTTGCCAGCTCTAGCAACTACTGCACTGTATGTAACCCGCCAGCTGCTGCAACTGCTGCTCTGCCTGTAACTTACCAGCTCCAGCAAATGGTGCACTGCATGCATCCCACCAGCGCCAGCAACTCCTGCACTGTATGTCACCCGCCAGCGCCAGCAACTGCTGCTCTGCCTGCGGTTTGCTGCTCCAGCAACTGCTGCACTGTATATAACCCGCCAGCTGCTGCAACTTCTGCTCTGCCTGCACCTTGCCAGCTCCAGCAACTGCTGCACTGTATTTAACCCGCCCGCTGCTGCAACTGCTGCTCTGCTTGTAACTTACCAGCTCCAGCAAATGGGGCACTGCATGCATCCCACCAGCGCCAGCAACTGCTGCACTGTGTGTAACCAGCCAGCACCAGCAACTGCTACTCTGCCTGCACCTTGCCAGCTCCAGCAACTGCTGCAATGTATGTCATCCGCCAGCTGCTGCAACTGCTGTTCTGCCTGCACCTTGCCAGCTCCAGCAACTGCTGCATTGTATGTAACCCGCCAGCTGCTGCAACTGCTGCTCTGCCTGTAACTTACCATCTCCAGCAAAGGGTGCACTGCATGCATCCCACCAGCGCCAGCAACTGCTGCACTGTGGTCACCAGCCAGCGCCAGCAACGCTACTCTGCTGCACCTTGCCAGCTCCAGCAACTGCTGCACTGTATCTCACCCGCCAGCTGCCAGCAACTGCTGCTCTGCCTGCACCTTGCCAGCTCCAGCAACTGCTGCACTGATGTCACCCACCAGCTGCTGCAACTGCTGCTCTGCATGTAAACTTACCAGCGTCCAGCAAACTGTGCACTGCATGCACCCCAGCGCCAG